>PVIR01030679.1:0-20057 GCA_004026965.1 Petromus typicus | reverse complement strand
ACTTTGATATACAAGAAATAAAAAAGTGTGCATTCTTCTAACTTTCTCCTCTTAGTATGATTAACCGGAGCCTCCTTCCTGTTTTGTGTAACAATAGCTCCTTCCTTAGTGCTGCTGAGTGTCAGTCCCCTGTATGAATGCACCACCCCTTTTATTTAGATGATCCACCAAAATGATCATCCACTCACCCAACCTACACATATTAGGGAATTTTCCAGTTCAGGGTACTGTAAATAACCTTTTATGAGCATTTTCCCATGGGTCTCTGAAGACATATATTTAACTTATTTTGGGCAGAAGTAAATGGAAGTAAGAAGTAAATGGAAGTAAAAGAAGTAAATGCTGGAAGTAAAGAGAGGGAGTCATATTACAGCCATATCAAGAGTTTTCTATACCCTCTAAATAGTTTTCCGAAGTGTTCACAATCCCACCAAGACTAACTTGGTATTATTAGTCTGTGTTTTCTGTATTAGTTATTACATAGCAACAGATCATTGTAGTTTGTTTGTCTTGTCCAAGCAACCAAGGGTGTGAAAACTTTCATGTGGTTTTGGCTATTTCTCTATCTTCTTTGGTGCAACATCTGCTCAAATAATTTACCATTTATAAACTGTGCTGTTTGCTTTTCTGTGCTACTGAACTCTGAGTACTGTTTACATGTTATGGTTACAAGTTCTTTGCCATATATAGGTGCTGTTTAGTAACTCCTGACTTCCCCTATCATTTTCTTAATGGCACCTCTTAAAGCATAAAAGATTGATGCTGTGATGAACCAAATTATCCATTTGTTTTAAGTCTGCTTCTTGTGTTCTGTGCTTAGAGTATTGTTTGCCTGCTCCAGGTCCCAAAGAATTTATTCTATACTGTCTTGTAAAAATGCATGTCTGTGATTATTTCAAGTTGAATTTGCATATGAAGTAGGGTAAGGGATGATGTTTCTCTGCTTGGTTAGCTGGTTGGCTAGTTGGTTGGTTGGCTGGTTAGTTGATTGGTTGGTTGGTTGGCTTGTTGGCTAGTTGGTTGGTTGGTTGGTTAGTTGGTTGGTTGGCTAATTGGTTGGTTGGTTGGTTGATTGGCTGGCTGGGTGGTTGGTTGGTTGGTTTGTATGCACAGTTATTTCTCCGAAAAGGTGTTTTTTCCCCTATTAAAATGAACAGTCTGACCCACTGACACTGGCCACACCTATCTCTACTGTGCCCAGTGACCCATACATCCTGTCCTGGCACACACTGCTTGACCACTACATTTTGCCAAAAGTCTTAGAATCAGAAGCACACTGTTCTCCAAGTTTTTGAGCACTGTTTTTGCAATGATCAAGGTCATTTGCATTTCCACAACACTTTTAGAGCTGACTTCTGCAAAACATCTTGCTGAAATTTTAACTTGGATCACACTGAACCTACAGATCAACTTGAGGAGAATCTGTGTGTGTCAGTACTACTTACTCTTCCCATCCAAATAAGATTTAGAATGTTCTCTCCACGTGTTCAGGCCCTTGAAATGTCTGTCTTAGCAATGACCTGGGGTTTTCTTTCAGGAAGACTTCTAGGTCTTCTGTTAGTTATATGTTATAATATTTTATTTAGGGTTGTTAAAAATGGAATTATTAAAGTTTAATTTTCAAATTATTGGCTACTAGTATATACATTATTTTATTGGTTTTTGTATCTGCAACTTATACAAGTGGTTTATAGGCTCCCAAGATTTTCTAAGTAAATATCCTTATCATGTTCAAATAGAGAGCCTTGCTTCTTTCTCAGCAATATTTATGCCTTTTACATCTTTTTAAATTTTATATTATGAGAAAAATGCTGACCAGAATTTGAGGGAGGGAGGGAGTAAATGAGGGAAGAGAGAGAGAGAGAGATTCTACTGTATCTTGTTCCTCAACATAGAAAGTACACAATATTTCAATAGTCTCAACTCTTGCATACAATGCCTTTTATCAAATCAATGCTTAGTTTTTTGGAGAAAAAACCAATTCCTCTCTCCTGGTGAGATTTAATGCATTTCTCTTGGCAACCTACTGACCAACTACAGAAAACATCAATAGACACAGAGAGGAACAGTACATCATTATTATGTGGCTTAACCTAACTGCCACTTACATGTCACTACACATTCTTTTCAAGTACATAGAGAAAATTCAGACAAACCCTGTGCTGGGCTATAATCTGACTCAAAATTTTGAACTATCTGAAATCATATAAAGTAGGATCTGTGACCACCTGGAATTAAATTAGAAACCAATGACATGTCTAGGACCTCTCCACACACAATATTTGGAAATTAAATTACACACATATCTAAATAATGTTTTGAAAAATAAATTACAAAAGATTTATAAGACCTTGCAGTTTAACAGACAATGAAAATAGAACACACTGAAATGTGAGGGAGGCAGCTAAAGCAGGACTTGGAGGAAAACTTACACTTTTTAAAGACTTAAATTAGAAAAGAACCTGAGGTTCCACCGTAAGAAGCTAAAAAGTAACAGAGAGAGAGGAGGGGGAGGAGGGGAGACAGAGAGACAGAGGGAAGGGGACCCTAGAGTGGAAGAAAAAAACAGAAATCAATAAAATAGAAAACACTATATTACAAAAAATTATAACGCTAAATTCTGGTAATTTAAGAAAAGCGGTAACAGAACAAAAATAGCAAATATCAGAAATGAAAGAATAATTATCATTTGCAGTAGGATTATCAGGAGTTAAAAGGTTAAAAAGGATAATGGCCCGATTTTGTGAACAACTTGTATGTCAACTGAGTTAGAAACCCAGTAAAAGCAACAAATTCCTTGAAAAGTACCATTTGCCAAAGTTCACATAAGATGAAAAGGAAAATCTGAATAGCCCTGTATCAATTAAAGAAACTGAATTTGTTGTCCTAAGCCCTCTTGCCGAGGGAACTCTGGGCCTGGATGGTTTCAAAAGAATGCCAGCAGACATGAAGAGAAGCAGTAAAACCAGGAATACACAAGTTGTTCTGGGAAACAGGCAGAGTACACACATCCCAGTTTGTTTTATAGGACCAGCATAACCTCCCACCAAAACATAACAGAGTATTACTGAATAAAAGGACTTTGTTGAGGCACTAAAGTTAACGAGCAAATACTCACGCGAGTCACAACGTACATGCCAGCACCATCATCACAGAAATGACTCATTGCAACCAGTGAGAACAAGCTCCAATCCCCACTTAATTGCATTAAACATCACTCCATAGGGAGTTTTAAGAGCTTGTCATAAGGCATTTGGTAAGGCATTATTTTGAAAAAGAAAATAAAAACTAAACCTGGGCAAAGGAACACAGAAAACCAAATGATGTTTAGTTGAAACCCAACTATACTAACCAGAATCCTGGAGAAAGTGTATGTGTTGGGAAGGGATTTATAACAGAATGTGACACAGGCAAATGGGCCCAACCTCACTGTCCCTGGAGTTGTATGTGGAACGTTACACTGTGCACATGGGAATTCTTTGAAGAAGGCCCCACAGTTTCTATTTGGGCAGATTTTCTTGCTGTGGTTTCCACCACATGGCTGAGGGCCCTTCCTGCTCAGAGCATCCGTGATCATGGTTGGAGGATCTTTTCACCTAGTAATTAAGAAATGATGCTTTGGTCAGGTGGTGTAGCGCAGTGGTGGAGAGCTTCTGTGGTATCTACCAGGTGCTCTGTTCTATCCTTAGCGGAAGGAAGGGAGGAAGGGAGGAAGGATTGGCATATGACCTGGAGGATACAAATCACTTTTAGGACTCTGGCCATACAAACATCTCACCAGGGGCTGCATGATAGTCCAGGGATCAACACGGCCAACACCACTCAAAGAACTTCAGTGGGCGCCTCTGGGACAGACCTGCTATGTCTAGAGAAAGCAACGATCTGTGATTGGGCTGTAAATCAGGAGACAGAACCTGACCAAGGACTTTCCAGCTGGCAGCCCCAATAGTTTATAGGAACAATAAAAACCTTACTCATGGTCGGAAGTGGGAAAGGCACAGACACGTCAAGTGTGGGCTCCCGACGCTATTACAGGGCAGCTCATAGACGGGGAGGCTGCTGTAGTTTTGCTCTGTGATAGCATAACTGAGGGCAATGGAGAGAAACACTTGGTACTTCTGCAGCAGTAGGATGTTCCCACAGCGTCAAAGTGGGCAGCTACCTTTGGATGTGCAGGTGTATCGCACCTTATGAAAACACTGGTCCAAAGCAGGTTAGGGGGAAACTACAAATCATTTGTCTTCGCCTGTGACTGCTGATGGCATGCTGTTCCAGAACAGCAGCTCCAAAGGATAGCTTGAGATTTGTCGGCCCTCAAGGTGACTTTTGTCATTATTACTATTTTCTGTGTATTGAGGTGAAGTCTGACTACAGTCTCCAGACTGAGCTTGAATTCCTGGTCTCAAATGATCCTCCCACCTCAGCCTTCTGAGCAGCCAGGTCCACAGGAACAATGACAACCTGAGGCTGGTTCTTGACATTTAATAGTATCAAACTTTGCATCTGAATTAAAAATAGTTTTTTGATGTCTCCAAAGACCTCCCTATGCTTATTTTATTCATACTCTTTCACTTTCTGCTCTGCTGTCTGGGTGAAAAGAAGATGCCAGATTCTGAGGTGTGGCCTGCATCTCAAGCCCCATGGTGGAATTTATTGGGAAGCTGCTGGAAGGGGAGAAGGATGGAGCAGAGACCGAACTGCTGCCCCACATGGACAGGATGTTTGTCCCGCGGAGCACAAACCTTCACACACAAGCAAATGCTCCGCAGCTCTAGTGGGGAGTTACTACCCAGCCGGCAAGGCGCGCAAGAGCCTGGATCTGTCTCCGCTCACATCCTACTGCCGCGCTGGAGCTGTAACTTTGTTTCCTGAGTCAACTCCAAGCTTCTCCGGCCTGTGGTTACTCAGAGGCAAGCCGGAAGTGACACGTTCTGTGCGGTGTTTCGCGGTGTCAACAGCGAACTGGTGGAGCCCTGCGGACCACGCTCACCAGGGCGGTTAGTGTGGCTGTGGCAGACGCTGCAGTGCTTACACGGCCCTCAAATCGCCCCGCGCCACGTACTTTTGCCGGGCAATCAAAACCCTGTCGTTTGTTATCGTCTGTTATGTTTGTTTTTGTGATTACCGGGTCTCCTGGCTCCAGAAAAGGAGAAGAGCTGTCACTCCGAGCTCATGGCCACCACGTCAGGCTTTGCTTCCTGCTCCTCCACTCGTTGATTATCTTCACTCCACACTGTCTGCACACCCCAGTGGGAACTGAGCCCTCTGCAGCAACAGCCCATGTTTCTTACCCCAGCCAGCCCGCCAGGATGGTCAGCCCTTCACGTGAGGAGCCCTGCTGTGTGAGGGTAAGGAGGCCAGGACCCTGGAGCGCCTAGTGCAGAGATGAGGTCGTGTTGGAATCAAGTCAGGGCCGGCTGGAAGGGGCTGTGCACAACAGGCACGGCTTCTGGGCCTGGAGACCTCTTATACCTCACCCCTCGCCCTCCCCAAGAAACAACTACGTCTTCCCAAAGGTCCCATTCTGTGCTGAGCTGCTGGTGTCCTCGTTTCTGGAACCTGCACCAAAAGGGGCTTTGGAGACGAGGTAAAGCTGGGCATTATCAAGAGGCGGGCAATGGACTCACAAAAGTTCTGTAAAAGGGAGACTGACCAGAGAACAAAGGTGGCAATGTGGTGACAGAACAGAGAGGAAATGAAGAAGAAAAGGCAGTGGATACTTCCCAGAGACTCAGAGAGCCTGTTAGGGCCCGGCCTCAAGTGGGAGCATGTGACATGATGGAAGCTGAGCATGCTCCACAGAGCCGCCTGGCAGAGGAAAGGCAGGTGGTGGAATTGACTTTATCCCCATGTCCCTGTGCATCTTGTGGGAAGGTGCCCTTGACTTCATTTCCCACAAATACAAAGAGTTCAGGTGCCTTCTGTGCTCCTTGGCTGATTTTGTCCTGTGGACCCAGGAACATTGGGACCGGAAGTCGTGACCGCCATGCTCTGGGCTGCCATCCACTCTATGTAGCCACATCACAGCCCCATGAGGGGACACAGAGAACAGTTTAGCAGCTGCGCCCCAGAAGGCCACCCAGAGCTCCTGCCTGAGCTGCACCCTCCGCTGTCAGGTGCACAGACCCAATGTGAGAGACACGCATCCCGTCTGGGGGAGGATCCTTTTGGAATTCCTGTTTGTGGTCTAACCAAAGAGCAGATGATGTGTGAACCTCACACGGACAGGTGTTCCATAAACAGCTTTTGAATGGATGACTTCATACTTGGAAGGCCACACTCTGAGGGATCATTTCTACAGTTGGTGACTTCATGGTTGGTTGTCTGGTTTGTACCACAATACTTCAAAACTATTTCAACTTGATGGGCCGGGGTTGCAGCTCAGTAGTTGAGCACTTGCTTACATAGGCTAAAGTCAGTCCACAGCAACAGAGAGATGACAGACAGACAGACAGATAGATGATAGACACATGACAGAGGATAGATAAATGATAATAGAGGATAGATGTTACATGATAGATAAAAATAGGTGGATAAAAAGTAAATAAAAAATAGAAGATAGATGATAGAGGATAAATAGATCGATAGACGATAAATAGATGGATAGACTGATCTTTTGTTTCTTGAATTGCACTATAATAGCCGCCTTCATGTCCGAAATTGATTCAAATTGCCACTTGATGTCCCAGTCACTTTCTGCATTATTTAGGGAATACTCACCACCCCCAGCTTAGTAGAGGAGAGGTTCAGTGTGGCCGGCATTTTTCTGTGCATAATTGGCACTCCAAGGCAGGAAGGCTTGGTAGAAGGGTCTGGTGGAGGAAAGCAGCACACCTCATGGCAGCCAGGAAGCAGGGAGAGGAGGAGGCAGGGAGGGTGATACATGCTTGCAGGTCACACCCCATGGACCCACCTTCCTGTCCAGAACCTTCCTCCTAACAGCCTGCCCGCCCTAGTACTCCATAATCCAGTCACCTACCCAAAGCTTCACCTCTGAGTGCAGGAGATCGGGGGTGGGTGGGCATCTTGATACAAACTATAACATTTTTCACTGTCATTTTCACTTTGGGGAAGAAATAGAAGTCATGCAGCACCAAAAGTGGCAAGAAAGATGAAACAAGTGTGTGTGAAGTGAGGGGAAGGATTTCAAGGGAGATGAAAGACAGTCTGTCTTTTCTTGTAATAATTCTTAATTGAATGACTTATCATGTTACCACAATATTTTATGTAAAATAAAAACTACTGTGTAAATATAAATTTGGAACACTTTAAGGTCCCGAGTTCAGAACTCTTCTTTACCTCAGTGCGCTTATTCTATAAATTACTAGTTTGAGTCCACTGTGGACAGTCTACACACATTTCTGTTTTTTCTACAACAGGAGCTCAAAGCATGAAGGCCAACAACTAAACAGGTACTGTTAACAAGGTGCCTATATGTTGTACAAGGTGAGCTGGAAAGAGCTTTCTGCATGAATAATAATTAACAAAGATGCAAATTAAAGCAAGAGTGCATTGCTCCATGATCAGATATGTAGACTTTGGCGTCTGTGGCCTCCCTGTCTGCCGGGACCAATCACGGAGAGATGGACACTCTTACTCATGACTGACATGGGAGCAGATGAGACAGTTGCTGCTATCCCTCCCCATCATGGCCCGAGCCTGCAGTAGGGACAGTGTGACAACAAAACCTCAGAATAGTGTGCACATCTGCAGGAGGAGGAGGGGCAGCCAGGTAAAATGGTGCCCCATGGAGATGACTGATGAATGTTCCCATCAGGCTGGGATGTGGCGAGGCACAGGCTGCAGCCCTGGGGGAGAAAATGATGTTGTGGGGGGAAGGAGGTGTGTGTTCATAGATGTGTGCATGCATGTTTGTGTGGCACACATGTGCATGTACATTATGCATGGGCTTGTTGGAGTGTGTGCATGTGTGTGGAGTCTGCACATGCTCATGGGTGTGCCTCTGCTTTGATAAGGGCAGGAAAACCTCAGGGAAGGTGCTGGCCAGCAGTGTTGGCCACACTTCTGAGACTGTGTACACGGATGCATTTCCTACCACCTGGAAGGTCATCTCTGCTTATCCATTCCATGGATCAAGAAATGGAGGCAATGACCTTTCTAAGTTGAATTCTGAAGCCCCGTAACCACACCCCAAAGCCATGACCAGAGTCATGCTGTGTTTGCTTTGCTGCTTAAAATGGCAAAGGCAGCAAAGCCTAGAGTTAAACATTGTAAATGAGCGACTTCTGTGGGTTTTTTTTTTTTTTTTTTTTTTTTTTCCCATGCTGGGGACAAAACCCAGGGCCTTTACACTGAGCTCCATTCCAGCTGTTTTTTTATTTTGAGACAGGGTCTCACTAAGTCTCTCAGGATGGGCTTAAACTTGTGATCCTCCTGCCTAGCCTCCTAGAGTACTAGAATTACAAATGTATACATCACTGTGTGTGATTCGCTCTGGTGCTTTTACTTTCTTTGCTGTATTTCTCATTCCTGTATAGCGTTTTCATCTTGAAGTCTCTCCCTTATAAAAAACGAAAGAAGGGAGATCTTTTCCTCGGCATGAGGCAGCACTGGGGGATTTCTCCTGTCCTGAGGTGGTGGGTCGAAGGGCCCCGTGAGATGAAGCACTTGGTCGCACAGCCACCTCCCACCGCCTCGCAGCGCAGCTGAGTGCCTGATGAAACCCTGGGGGCTGGAGCTGTCGGGTTGTCTTTTAGAATCCAGGGCTCCAGCCTGCCGCGCCCTGGCATTACAACCGTCACTAATTAGGGGAAAGAAAGAAAGCGCTGTGCGCTGCATGAGCTCAGCTTTCCCCAGGACCTGCATCTCGGAGAATGCAGCTCTGCGCGTCTCCTTCCCTTTCTCGTCAGCTTTATTTCTGTTTTCACTGTGCTACCAAAATGAGGATGCAAATCCATTCTACATAATTGCTGCGCTCTGCTATAAATGCCTGAGTGCTACTACTTGTATCACAGACACAGATATGGGCACACATACACGCTGTACACACCCTGACACGCATGGCCCGCAGGCACGCCCCCCCCACTCCTCCACTAGACTCCATGAAGAGTCCATGTGGGTTTCTTCATCTCCGGTGCTGGATGGACACACACTCCTCCACTTTAGTTCTGAGGTGCAGCCTTGCGCTGACCAGGCTGGCCCAAGTCATCCTCCCACCTCAGCTTCTGGAGGGCTAGGACCACAGAGAACACCACCACACCCAGCCACTCCTGTTTCATCTTCCTGGGGAGTCTGGGTTCCTGGCGGATGGAGAAGGCATGCTTTTCCAGCTGGAGATTGGCCCCATTCTCCTTTCCATTCTGGGAATCCAGCATCTTTCTGGTCTGCAGTGAAGCATATAGACAGCACATGCTGACTGAGATTCAAACCCAGTGTCATTCATGGAATTCAGATGTTGCCCACATCATGGCCAATGGATGGGTGATGACAATGACGCGGGAAATTTAGAGACCTTCATGGGTGGGTCCTGTCCCCGGAGACTGGCGGGCATGGCTGTGGCTGGAGACCAGAAAGGCTTGGGCAGAGGACTTTCAGACACCCCCGAGGGTGGAGGGGAGGGCCCGTCATGTGCAGGCAGGGCTGAGAATTTGGACACAAGTTGCTCCTCGGACAAGCCAGCTTGCCCTCTGTAAGCGCTGGCTCGGATGAGGGGTCCTGGGGTCTCCCCACCCCCATCTGGCTGCAGCATTTCAACATTTTGTGATGTCACCAGCGGCAACTAGAGCCTCCCACGAAGTGTCAAGTAGTCCAGAGAATGGGGAGGGGGGTATTCTGGAGTGGAGGGTGGGGATAGAGTCTTAAGGCAGCAAGAGGACAGGCTACCTGCCCTGCCCAGGAGAGAAGAGGTGTCCAGGTGACAAGCCGGAAGAGAACGGAGGCACCAGGTGGTCGGTTGGGAGCAGCTATGATGAGGAAGTGACTCAGTATAGATCTGTGACACTGGCCACCAATCCAGCCAGGCCCGACACTACTTGTGCTACATTGGGGGCCACTGTATCTGTGGGCCAGCAGGCTCAGCAACACTACATGATGGATCCCAGGTGGACAAAGCCCCAGGACGCCTGTCAGGGGAAGAGCCAGTACAGTAAGAGGAGTGCACACTGTTGACCTGACTCGGAGGAGCCAGGGGCCTGGAGCCATGTGGGTTACTCGCAATATTGGGTCCAAAGCCACCGAACTTCGGGTGTGGGTGGAGCTGCTGACATCCAGCCCCATGTGTCCTAACTTCCTGAATGGCCCCATTTTGCCTGGTCACCCATCAGGAAGTCTTGGAGTGGGGCACATCTGCTACCGGGGTCAGGGTGGACACACAGTGGGTGTTCTGTGAGTGACTAACAGAGGTCACAGCAATTTGCAAACAGCTTCTGAGTGCAGGGTGCTTACTGAACACTGGGCACCTGCTGGGCCTTGTCTGTGCATATCCTGTCTAAGCTCACAAAGCCTGTGTCTACTTTCTCTCCACTGTAACCAACAGATATGAACTTGTGTGTTCCCTAGACCAGACCTTCACAGGCTATGAACATCGTTGTTCTCCTGACTGCATGTTGGCCACTGTGCTACAAAGACATCAGGTCACACAGAGCAGGCTTTCAAAGAAGGGGGCCCTGTGACACTCCAGGAAGGATGGTCACAGAGCAACCAGCCGACACCAAGTGCTGCAGAACTACTCTGCTGCCCAGGGTGGTGAGCAAGGAAACAGTGTTGTTCTAAGAATCCAGTGTGGGGACGGACTGTCCCAGGGCAGGAACTGAAACATGAGGAGGTTCCTCTGCGCCCCCGGCACTGAGGGAGACGGACACAGGCCCGCACAGGTCTGGAAGGTGGCTTGTGTCCTAATAGCAACCATGCACTCAGGTCATTCTGTTCATCTGTTTTCCATTTCTACAACAAAATTCCTGAGAGCCGGCAACTGTGAAGGGAAGAGGTTCATTTAGCTCCTGGTTGTGGAGGCTGTGTTGACAGTCGCTGCCCACTCCTCCGTACCAAGGCAGGTGGCTTTATGGTGGCAGCAAGCCAGGAGGGACCACATGCAGGGACAGGACCAGAACAGGGGAAGAAGGTCATTTGTTCTTCTCTGACAGTTCAGTATCGAGAGGACAAACTCTGGATCCTTACTTAGGCCTTTTGGGGATAGCACCAGCACCTGGGATGAGCAGCCTTCTCCTGGGGCCATCTCTAAAGGTCCACCCATCTCTGACACCACACACTGGGACCCCGCTTCCAATACAGATACCTTAGAGGTGTGTGCTTCGTCCGCTTAAGCCTCTCTCCTCTGTCGGCCCTTTTCTCAGGAACCACATTCTTAGAAGCAGCCAGCAGTTCCTGGTCCCTAGCACAGCAAAGTCAGCTGGGCCAGGGGGCTCCCTGGACCACAGGAAGCAGTCTGCAGCTCAGCCCGCCAGCTCCCCATATGTTGTGGTTTGAACCCTAAATATGTCCCTGTGCCCCATGGTCTCGCCATGTTGAAGGCTTGGTCCCTGACAGCAGTGTCAGAGTGGTGACTGAATCCTGAGAGCTCTGCTCTTATTCGTGTGGATAAATGCTCAATCTGATGGCTGTATTGGGGGAGAAGGACGGTGACAGGAACTTAGGAGATAGGACCTGGTTGAAGGGAGTTATGGGAATGTGACAGTGGGGATATGTATTGTCCAGGCTCCTGGGGAGCAGTTTTTTTCCATCCCACACTCCCATGGCCCTCTGTTCCTGTGTCACCACAGTGAAGGCACTGGAGTCAGCTGACCATGGGCTGTACCTCAGAGACCTAGAGCTGCACCAAATCCTTCCTTCCTTTAAATTGTTCATCTCAGTCATCTTGTCAATGATGGAAAGCTAACATGCCACACCAAGAAGTCATTCTTCTTATGGTTGAAAGACCATCAAAGAACTGATGGTTTGTTCCATTTCATTTTCAAAGTATGACATCTTTCTTTACTCCTTTTAAAACTTTCATCTGCTCTGGGGATGATGTGTGCGGGACTACACTTCTTGGTGGCATCCATTTACATTATCTAGGTGGGCCGGGGATATAGCTCAGTGGTTCCGGCGCCTGTCTTACAAGCGCAAGGGCCCGGGTTCGATCCCCGGTCACCACATACCATACTGGGCGTGGAGACTCATGCCCAGCAGCAAGCAGTACCACATACCACAGTGCTGGGCGTGGTGGCTCACGCCTGTAATCCCAGCACTCGGGAGGCAGAGGCAGGAGGATTGCTGTGATGTGAGTTGGAGGCTGAGCTCAAGGCCAGCCTGAACCACAAAGTGAGACCCTGTCTCAAAAAAAAAAAAAAGAAAATACATTATATAGGGATATTTTGTAACCTTTGATCTGTGATACACATTTGGCCTACAGTGCTGGCTCAGAGGTACCTGTAGGATGTCACTGCTGCAGGTGAGGCACACAGAGACACTTAGGATCCTGGGAACCTGGGCTCCTGTTCCTGGTAATTGCTCATGATACCTATTGGTTATGGGTGTGCACAGGTACGCAGTTGGGGCAGGGAGGGCTCTAGTTTCAACTCGGCACTTGCAAAAGTTCTGAGTGGTGAATGTTCCCTCCCCCCTTGCACATTTTACAAATGATTAAACTGGTTTATCAGCTCACATGAAAGTTCTGGGTTGCTGTGCAGTTGTTTTGGCTTGTATCTAGATGTCCCACAAAGCTTCATGTGGTTGTAAGTGAAGCTTTCCAGAGATGGCCAAATGTGTGATGTGAGATCAACGGTGAATGATTACTAAAGTAGCCTTTTGACTGGTCTGGCATAGTTCTGGATACAGATAATGGAAAGGACCTTCCTAGGTGTGAGTGCTACCTACCCTTAGGGCACGTATCAGGAATAGACGATAAGGGACAGAAAGACTGTCACTGTCGTTGCTTGCTGCCTCCTATCTTCTGCCTGCCATAAACCATTTCTACTCTTCCAGGCTTTTCTGCGGTGCTGCCTGCCTTGGAACAGCCAACAATGAACTGAAACCCCTCCAAAGTGTGAGCTACAAGAAACCTTTCCTCCTTTAACCTTTGGCATGAAGACTTTGTCCTAGCAATGAGAAAAATAACAAAAACAGCAGACTTCCTAAGACTGGACAGTTAAGACTCACCAACACTTTCCATCTAGGCCTGGCAGCTCTCTTTGGACACCGTAACGGAGCAGTGCTGATGAATATTGGGACACCAGGCCTCTTTGATTCCTCTAGACACTGCCCAGTCCCACCTGGCTCTGAAGGGCTCAGGTATCACTATCCCCAAACCAGGAGAAATCCCTTTCCTCCTTTCCCCCCTGTGTGTGTATATATGTGTGTGCATCTGTGTGCGTGCGTGTGCATGTGTGTTGGTAGTAGGAACTGGGAGATATTTCTGTTATCTGAGAAAACTGAAGAATGGAGAAAGGCGACAAGCAGGCCTACATCAAGTAGACAGCAGTCTGGGGGTGAACAGCTGCTCAGCACAGCCTGTGGGACATGGTGCTTCCATGGGCAGGGCCAACAGCACAGCTGGAGCAAATGGGACGCAGCAGGGAGCTTGGCTGGCTAAGGCATGGTGTGCAGCCCAGCTGAGTGGGGCTTGCTCAGGCTCAATGGCCAGGACTTGACCTTGGAAGGGATGGAGTCTGGGGATTGTCCTCCACTCAGACCGGCGCAGTTCTCTTCCGTCTGTTTTCTGTTCTTGAGTCACACAAGGGCCTATGGGTTTGGGAGTCATGTTACCATGTAGGGTCTGCTCACAGGGGCACCGCTGACACCTGAGGCTGAGACCACAGCTCTTTGCTCTTTGCATAGGTGACATCCCGCCACAAAGCCTCCGCTAAAGACTGTCATTTCTTGGCATCTGCAGGACTCTATATAAAACAATAAAACAATGCCATGCTTGCCCACAGCCTGGCACATCCCTTGTGTACCTACTTTTCTAGATTACTTGTAATACTTAAGCTAAGTCCTTGGCAAACAGGTGTTATTGTTTAGGGGAAAAATGACAAGAAAGGATTCCACACGGTTTTAGTATAAATGTGGTTGCTCTTTGATCCTCTCTGTCCAAGGCTGGGTGAACCCTCACCACAAACACTGTACCTTGCTGTGAAGGCTGAGCCCTTCACACATCTCCTCAAAACCCAGAGATATGGGCTACAGCTTCCCACATTCACAAGAGCCAGGTTCACCTGTGGCACCACTCAGCCAGCCAAGGCAACCAGTGCACCTCCCTGCACCACCGCCCGTCTCCCGAGTGTCTCTCAGACGCTCCCTGAGAAAGGCTCAGGGTCCAGGCTGGGTAAGGCCAGATGCTGCTCAGAGGGGCAGCAATTGCTCCGGGGCAGTAGGTGGGCAGATCTCAGCCACCTATGAACCTCTAGACCAGCATATGGTGATTTATTGACACCTAAAGACACAAGGGAACTCAGTTACAGTCTCCTGAAGAAGCTGTCTCTAAAATAAGAAAGCATACAGGTTTCTCAACTCCGAGGAATTGCTGACAGCTTTGTTTTCCACCCAGCAGGAGTAGAAAAGAAGCTGACAACTTATTTTTGCAGGTTATGCTCATTCAAGTCTATCTTTAGACCATTTTCCTAAGTCAGGAAACCAGAATAGCACTGGGGGTTGCCGAACTCCATCTGTCTGAGTGCTGGGTGGGTCCCCGGGGCTCACCTGACCCTCATTTCCCAGCAGCCCCCAGGAGCCGCACCAAGGAAGTACTCTTTGTTTCTAGAGGTGAAGTTCAGGGAATGTGCTCAGAACAGTCCTAGTCATTTTAATGCCAACTAAACAACTATTAATCTAAGCTGTTTATGCCCTGAAAAAAAAATCACACAAATGCCCTTGACTTAAAAAAAAAAAAGTAGTTCAAATAATCCCTTGTATTTAAATAGATTTCTTATTAAAAGGGCATGCAACCCTGTCTGGGTTGTTAAGATAAAAATTAACCTATGGAAAGAGAGCCTACTCAGAAAGCTATAAAAAGGCCCCAGCCCCCATTCTTTCCGGGGATGGGCGCCCTTCCCCCACCCTGTGGCCAGGCCTCTGTGTGACTCATGCTTTTCTATGGAAAGGCAGTTGGTGCCTGAAACACAACCTCAAGATGGAAAGCTGACATATGAGTAACTGGGCTGACAGGCAGCACTTGGAGTGACATTAGCAAGTAGGTGAGACTCAACATAGTCCCTATAAGGGCAGTGGCCCTGCAGGTGGGGACAGGGTGGGGGCAGCAGGTGGTCCCAGTCCCCCAGGCCTATTCTCTTGGGCACAGCTCCATGCTAGTCTTGGCCTCCAGTGTCAGCTTCCTCTACCCTCTTGAATAACTTAGATCTTAAAAAACCACTTTTCTTTTTTTTTTTTTGTACTGGGTATCGAACTCAGGACCTTGTGCTTGCCAGGCAGGCGTGGCACCACTGAGCTACATCCTTGGCAATACAACTTCTTTCTTACAGGTCAACAAAATTCTATATGGAAGATTATAGAGTAAATTTCTGTGACAGGCATTTATGGATTTACAATGCAAATAATCAATCAATCCATCCCAGGGCATAGCTCCTTGGCTGCCAGAGGCTCAGCTCAGTAGGGGCTTCTGGGAACTCTAAGCTCCTGCTGGGTGGCCCTGGCTGATACCCAGCATAACCTGTATGTGCCAAGGCCAAGGGACCCCAGGGCATAGCAAGTGAGACCTGGGGCTCCTCACTATTTTGGGCTTCTGTGTCTTCCAAAACAATTGCCAAAAAGAAATCATAGGCATGTGCACGTGCACACACCACACACACACACACACACACACACACTCCTCCTAAGGGAAACAAACAGCAGAAACCAGCCAGAGTGAAATTATGACACAGGATTTTGTAACCCACAGCAGAGCTTGTCTGAAACCCGAGTGCAGCCAGCGGCTTCTTATCTGCGTCCTTTCCAGGAAGCGGCTCTGCACTTTGTCAGGGTTTCTGCACGTAGGCCGTGGGGGCCTGCTGAGGACTGGCTGCCCTTTCTTCGCGCCCACACCAGCCCACACCAGCTGCTGGGGAAAGGAGCTCAGCTTCCCCAGGATGGCTTAAGGGGCATCATCTGACCACCTCTCTGCCTTTCAGGGGAGCTTCAGCTCTCCAAAGCGAAGCCTAGCATGGGACTTGGGAGTGTGCAAAGCTTGCTGGAGGAGGCAGAAAGCAAGTCCCTCAGACTAGCTGTCATCTGCGTGTCACAGACTGTCAGGCCCAGTGCCTCACAGACCTGCTTGCAATGGCCAATGCATGGAGTAGCCAGAAGCTGTGAGGCACAAGGTCCCTGTCAAAGTCTGCTCTTCAGAACCATGAATCTCAGCTGAAGGCTGAGGAGGGGGGAAGATGAGTACATTCTCATTTCTTGCATCTTTTCTCTTCTTCCTCACAGAATTATGTGGCTCCACTGTAGGGAACCTTATCATACACAGCTTCCATGTCATGTAAATTGCTCAGAAGAAAGAAAACCACTATGTGTCCTTTTTCTTTAGAATTTTTATTTAGGAAGTGGGCTATGCTATTTAAGAAAAGTTCCTTTTTGTGGCCTGGTCACCTTGCAGCAGAAAATGGCAGAAGAGCTACATGAGCATCAGAAAGAAGGGCCTCTCATTTTTCTGAACGTTTTGAGCATTCCAAGCTGAGAGGAACTGGCCATCAATCATCTCCTGAGAAATCGCACGGAGTGCAACATAACCAGCATGGCTTAACGGGTGACTCAGAGTGAAAGGCACTTTGTGAAACTCAACAGTTCTCATGGCATTGGGAAAATGGCAGCGTGTCTGCGTCAAACACATTTACTCTGTTGGTGGCAACAGGGATAATAACAGGCGAGAGCCGAGTGGTTTCCTGGGGTCCACAAACCACACACACTGGATTGTGGCTATGCTATGAGTGCAGACGAAACAGAGATCCACTCAGAACCTAGAGACACAGGCGCACGAATGAGTTAACCTCCCTGCACAGCCAGCTGCTGGCCTTAGAAACTAAGTGTTGTGGGTGCTCAGTTGTGGGTCCCAGGGCAGACTGCCTATGACAGATGTCACCCCAGCTCAGGGACTGTAGACATTCCAGGTCTTTCCAGGGAGGTGAGGGCACCTTGCTCCCAGCTGATGGCAGAGCAGAAGAGACAGAAGAACGCAGAGCCCAAGGAACATTCAAGAACTTGACTCATGGCCTGCCTTTCCCCACTGGATCTTGTTCAAGCCGAGTCTGCGTTCCTTGGGACAGATGAGCGTGGATGCAGGTATGGGCACCTACCCAGTGTCCTAATCCCCACAGTAGACCAATTCCCTGACAGCGCATTGAGCTCTCACCTCTCTGGACTGGTCTACATGCTTGCTGATGGGGAGCTACAGCCCCTTCAGCTTCTCCAAGGCCTCTCTCCCAGAAGACAAGACAGTCCACCCAATTTAGAGTCAATGCCAATTAAATATTAAATAACAAACTCTCTGCCTTACCCTTATGGAAAGTCAAAGGAGGTCTTAGGGGGTCTATTCTCATCCCACACAGCATCCTCTAGGATCCTCTAAAACTTCATGAACAAAAATGAGGTGGTGTGGGAATAATGAGATGGTAAAAGAGCCCTAGCTGAGAAATGCCCTACAATATTCCTCTGGGAAAAAGTTCTCAGCAGGAACCTCCACATGGAAATGGGCCAAGGGGCTCAATCCACTGTCAGGGAAATAGGTCTATAAGTACATGTCTGGGCCTCGCTAGCTTAGCAAGTCCTCCCCTACTGTGTGGACAGGTGGGTTGCACCCAGTGTGTGTTCCATGTTAGCATGTTCTCTCCTTCAGTGGGCAGAGGCGACTCAGTGACGTGGAGGCATGGTTCTTCAGACCACACCCAACCTCATGATTCAACTCAGAGCTGGCGGGCACAGCTGCTGGACAGCGCTCTGGGACAGTATGTACTGAGCAGGGGGCTGGCAAATGTCTATCAGAGGTCTCTTTTCTGAGTTGCAAATAAGTGAAAGTGCTCCTCTTCTTCCCTGTGCTGAGGCACAGGGCCGGGAGAGGCACAGGCCTGGACAGAGTCACTCTTTAGGGATAGGCCTAGAGGACACTAGGCTGCCCAGAGACCCTGGTTCACTGTCCCCAAGGATTCTCTGCCCAGTCCTTTTGTGTTTGCAGCTGAGAGTCAATGAATTTCCTTTTTCTTGAACTACTTTGAGTCAGCATCTGACACTCACAGCAGTCCTAAAGCATCCAGCATGGAAGACAGCACTGGACTGATAGGATTCAAACATTTATCCAAATGCAGTGTTTTCATTTACTGTATTACTTCTGTGTACTCAGTCACCACAGAACCATGTGTGGGAACATGTCAGATGTATTGGAAAGGGCACTGTAAAACCAACCTGATACTTTCAACAGCAAGCTCGAATACACAAAAGGTAAAAACAATCCACAGAAGAGCTTTCGCATGAATCAACCTAACTGGAAAATCCCACTCTTAAAACATAATCCCAAATAGGCTTTTCTATTTCACCCAGTTGCAACAGTTCCTAATCACGTACATATTAAGAAGCCCAAAACACAGTTATTTCCAAAGTACTTTCTTCTAAGGCAGTGGGTTGGCTCTTCCATCTTTGTGCGAGCAGAGTTATGTCACAGCGTTAATCATTTCCAGGATGTTTGCTGCCGGGTAATGAGAAACTTCTTGTGCAAGCAGTCATTAATCAGGGCGCAGCATTGCGTAATGCGTGCTGAAGCACGTGTTGTGGGATCAGAGTACACAGCCGCTTAACTCGGACCAGTTTGTGCTTCCCACTGACCTTTTCCAAAGCAGAACCACAGCCATGTGACGCCTGCTTCTTGCCAACACTGGCCTGTTGTCAATCATTAGGTTGGATGATCAAGAGAAACAGAAATTTCAGTTCTTTCAGAGTTCCTGGAGGAGGATTCTTTCCAGTTCCTGATTTCTGGCACTGCTGTGGCTGGCTCTGATGTCTTACTCCTCGACATTATAAAGACCACCCTTTAGCAATGAAATCAAATATTTTTGCTTAAGTAGTTCCTGGCATATGTATTAGAAACAATAGACACTGCCTCACGGTAAGATTATTTTATGTATAAGAAAAGCAAAAAGTTAAAGACGCTGGTAGCTGAAGACATGCATAGAATACACGAAATCTCAATCCATCACGTTTGATGTTCTTGAGCAATAATGTTAGTAAGAAACTTACTTAATCTCAACAGTGTTATCCAAAGAGAACACTTGCGAAACTCTTCAGACAAATATGCTGTCATTATTACATGAATAGAGAGCTTGTGTAGCATAAACTGTTTTTGTAAGATCAACACCAACTCTTGCTCTCCTGGAGAGACTGGTAATTAGCCTTAGTAACAATGGGCACTGTGTTTACCAAGTCCTGAGAGGCAGCAGAAAGTGCGATGACTCAAGGGAGCCTTTGCCTCCCCAGTGGCCACAATGGAGAGGGTTTGTTTCCAGCCACACCCAAACCTGTACATTCTTCTCAAACCTAGCCCAGGGCCACCAGACATTCCAGTAGCCAACTAGAATATTCTGTAAGACCTACTAGAAATAACGAATTATCAACTTTCATCTAATTGTCACCCTTTTTTTTGAGAAAAGGTCTTTTGGATTCCATGAGTAGCAAGCTTTTACTGTATTTAAAGTCCTGTCCAAGTATGATAAGTTCAAATGAATAACCAGTGTCATCATCACGTCTGTGTGCAGTAGTAGAGCCTGAGTTTAATAGCCTGGCAGAAAATGCTCTTCTAAAATATGAAACACTAATAAATACTAGAACGGCAATAATTAGCCTTTGAGTGTTACTAACTTGAATGCTGTACTTACAGCCTGATTTGCTTTGGTTTATGGCTGTGTAGCCACTGGGGACTGAATGGGCACCACAGGCTGTTGTAACCTCGTGACAAGGCGAGCGAGCCTGGCCAGAGCACCACACTTCTGGCTCCTGAGCCTATTCTCAGAGCAGATGTTTATAAGACAATACACGGCAACTCCTACGCTTTGAGTGCAACTAAACTTTTCATATGGGATATAAGGCATATGAAGCATTTTAGGCTGTAGTAATAATAATAATTT
>PVIR01030678.1:0-20065 GCA_004026965.1 Petromus typicus | reverse complement strand
AAAATACAAAATTCTTAAAGATACATTTCTCAGGATTTTTTTGTTTATTTGTTTGTGGGTTTTTTTGAGACAGGATCTTACTTTGTAGTTCAGGCTGGTGCTGAACTTAGCCTCGAACTCAGCAATCCTCCTGCCTCTGCCTCCCAAGTGCTGGGATTACAGGCGTGAGCTACCACACCCAGCACTGTGGTATATGGTTCTGATTGCTCATAGGCATGAGTCTCCACATCTGGCATTGTTGTATGTGGTTACCAGGGATTGAACTCTGGACCTTGCACTTGCAAGGCAAGCAGCAGAACCACTGAGCTAAATCTCTGGCCCTCTTAGAGTTTTTAATATCCATTTATTCATGCTACTCATATTAATCATGCACCCACTAAGTAAACAAACTGTGCCAAAGATAGGAGACTAGTATCTTTGGAAGTAGCTTTCTATGAAACACAGTGGGAATACATTACTTTGCCTATTTATAATTCATCTGTCCCCTTGGTCCATGGGCTTCTGGTCTCGGGCACTGTATCCCTCCAGGGTTCATCTCACAGCCTTAGGTCTTGGAAGGAAGGAGCTTGGTAAATACTGACCTATATGAATGAGTAAGTAAAAGCCTCTCAGAGCCACCACGTGGCTCTTTCTGACTGATATATGTGTGTGTGTGTGTGTGTGTGTGTGTGTGTGTGTGTGTGTGTGTGATGTTTTTCAGAACTCAGCACCCTGAGCTACATCTCCACCCCCTTTATTTTGCTTTCTCCTTTTAGATGGGGACTTGGCAAGTTCTTAAATTGCCCAAGCTAGACTCAAACATACAATCCTCCTGCCTCAGCCTCCCTGAGTGCTAAGAGTACAAGTGTGCACCACCATACCTGGCCTGATATACGGCTCTTGTGATTACTCTGGATCCTTCAGTATGCATACTAACTACATGCCTGGTCCTCCCAGATCTTTCCAGAAGCTACAATCTCCACTAAAAACAGTGACTAGAATCCTGTGCCCCATCATTAGCACCCTGGAGAGCTTGCTCCTTTCAGTCCAACTCCAGACCAGCAGACATTGAAGCCGTAGTCACAAGCCCATCCCATCCCAGAAAGCCCCTGTGGGTTTGTGTGCTTCATCTAACACTGTCTAGACCTCAACTAGTGGAGACAGAGTCCTAACAGAGATTCAAAACAAGGAGGAAAAGAGGCTGCCGCTAACAATGAGTCACCAAGATTCCACAACTTCTTTCAGTAACTTCTTTGCACAATACCCTGTAATAAAATCTCAAAGTCATTTTAATAAAAATGGGAACACATTCACCGCTGCATTCACTTGCCTAGAGCTCCTTTGCTTGGCTCCGGTTTTTGCAGCACCGCTTTTTCATTATCCCTGTTGATGTTGCTTGTCCGCCTTCCCGAAGTATTTCAAGAGGTTCTATTTCTATAAATTATAAACCTGAGTATCTATAGAAAATGGCAGAAGTCGGAACTTCCAGGGACAGCAGGCTTTGATGGGGACCATGTTCTCTAAAGTTTTAAAATCACTTTCCAAAGTGAAAATAAAATTCAAGGCAGAGCATTTTTACCAAGCTTGAAATGATCTTTTCTAGATCCAGAACCTAACAGCAAGCCATCCCAAAAGAGGAGCCAGACCCTGTACGCACAAATTCATGACCTAATAATAAATACTAAAATCTTAGAGTAAGAGCCGGCTGTGGAATTCTTTGCACCCAATTGTTCGTTCACTATAAACCTCACTTATAAAAATTCCAGAGAGGATGCCTGTGTGTAAATAACAACTTCAGAAAGACAGTTCAACAGCTGTTTCTTACATCTCCATGATATGACAGCTGAATTCAAAGAAGTTTAAGATGTTGGGATGGTGGCAGGAGAACACAAGTTCAAGCTCAGCCTGGGCAACTTAATGACTCAGGGCTTGAGACGTAGCTGAGTGTGAAGACCCTGGGTTCAAGTCCCAGTACTGCCACTAAAAATAAAAGAAAGACAAAGTTGGTGCAAGCACTTTCTCCTAGCTCTTGACTTGGTACCAGATGCACCAAGGACCAGCTGTCCTTGCAGCTGTGCACTGGAGCTCTCTCACTGGTCAATTTAGTTTCATTTTCGTCAGGAGGAGTAACTCTTCCAAGAGACCTCTGCCAAGCCCAGTGCCCACCAGTAACTCCACCCAAACTGATCCAACAGTCTTTACAGCTCAAGAGTTTAAATAATTTTTGCCATTCAAGGCAAGAAAGACAATGTAACAAAACAAATAAAATGGCCTTCCTTTGGGGGACCCCTGGGGAACATCCTTCATCACACGTCCCTGTAGCCATTGGAATGTGCCTGCAACTTCTGTCTTGGGACAGAGTCCTGTCCCCAGTCGGGAGCAGAAGCCATGCAGATGTCCTGCTGCAGAGGGGCACACGAAGCTGGAGACACTGTTGTGGTCTCATTCCTCTTGCCCTACATCCATGCCACCTTCCCTGGGTCCCTGGGCACTGATGAAGTTAACCTTAGTGGGCAAGAGACTTGCAGCATAAACGTCTAGACAGGGGGAGACTGTCCCTTATGAAAAGGACTGTGGCTTGCCACAAGGTGTCAGCATATGCCCCCTGATGGTGCCCCGGGCCTGGGTGTCACACTTACGTGTATATCAGAATCATAGTACTGCACCAACGGCTGTGCACAGCTGACATTAGCAAGAAAACAGATGTCTGTCCCTTCTCTCAGTAAACAGAGCCACCGCAGCCCAGAACCTAGTTAATTAAACACAGAGATGGAGGTGTGGCAAGGCCTTCCAGCCTGCTTGGAAATTTCTGTCTCACTGCAATGTGTACAGCAGCCAGGGCCAGCTCCTTACAGCTCTGCTCTCACCTCCCTCCCTCACATTCCTTTGTCCCTTGAGCGTCTTGCCCCTGCTTGAGCCCTGGAGAGGTCTCTTGTCCTGATGCCACCAAATTATAGCAATACCTCTGCGGGAAAGAAAAAGAAGAGGAAGAAACAGGCCAGAAAGAACCAGAACTTCCTCCTCCAGAGAACATTTGTCTCTTCCCAGGGATGCCACACCAAAGGTAAACTGCTTACCTTTCTGCCGTTCACAAAGAAAACCAACTCGTCCACCGTCATTGTCGCTGGCAGAGTCCCTGAACTCGAGGCACCTCACTCCTAAGAGACACCGGTAGTTACTACTGCGCTGCAACTTGAAAGTTACTCCTCCCAATAAAAATGAAACTAAACTGACCAATGAGAGAGATCCAGCGTAGAGCTGTAAGGACAGACAGTCCTTGGCAAAAGCTACTGTTTTACATAACCCAGGAAAATGAAAACAGTCATCAGTAGCATACTGTCTATACTAGTTAGAGCCCACAGAGGATAGTTTCTCTGTGCTCTGGAACCTGCCTCATCCTCAGCCTTCCCAGGCTTGGTCAGTCACTGTCTATACTTGTCATTTTCCTGTTGAGCTTTACAGCAACAGACACAGTGCTGACAAGCACGACTCACTCTCTCACAACCTACGTGAGGTATGAAGTTCCCAGCAATGCAGCCCACAGGTTGGGATCCTAATCCTTCCATTTGACCTCAGTACATACTTGGCATTTCCAGAATTCATTTGTCATCCTGTAAAAGATCTTAAGGATGACTTCAAGATCAGAAGGCCGAGAGACACACGCTGTCATACAAGTGTCCTGTACATTTGTAAAGAACTGATTTTTTTTTTCTAGTACTTGGATTTTAACCTTGGGCTGTTGTAGTGTGCTCCATCTCCTTTTTTAAAACATCTTACAAATCTTTATATTTCTATTTTAGGGTCTCTCTAAGTCACTAAATTGCCCAGGCTAGGCTCAAACTTGCAATCCTCCTTCAGCCTCCCACACTGCCTGGATTACAGGCATGCACCACCATACCTGGCCAGAACAGAAATATTTTGCCCTGCAGCAAAAGAATTCTCAACAATACAGCAAGCACCTGATAACAAACCATTTTTCTAATTTTTATTCTTTTATTTTTCTTTCAGAAAAAATTTCCTTGGAAAATTGTCAGAATAACTCATAAAAATATTTCAAAATACTTCATTAAAATGCACACACCACATTGGCACAGGCCATTTTAACATAGAGTTAGAAAGCCTTCCCCGCCCAGTACCCATTATGCCTGTGCATACTTTTGTGCTATGCCCACCCAAGCAGCCTTGCTGGGCTCACTGAAGCCCAGGATCCTCTAGCATCCCAGTGCAGACCTGGACTGACACGTCTCCTCTGCATTCCTGGCAAGCTACTGGTGGAGTCTGTGAGGAGCATTGAGTAAGTGCATCTGATATAGCCACAGCTCAGAGACTGACAGTGCAATCCCTCATGAGGAGGCAGCTAGCCAGACACCAGCCAGCGCAGGGAGGAAGCCCAGCAACGGAATGTGGTCTCCACATCCGGGTCTGGGCTCTCCAACTTCCGGGTAAGTCACCCATGAGGCTCAGGGTCGCACCTACAGGTACATGGGTCTGGTCGGTGGGGACGTAGGGCACTTGGGCCCCAGGGTGACCTGGTCTGACCCTTTAGACTTATTTCGCATACGTTTGCTTTGTGGTTTTAACTTCTCTTTTTCCCTTCCTTGCAGAGCATAGCCGCCATGTTCATTCCACTCCAACCTAAGAAAATCAAAAACTTGCCCTCCCAACATGAAGGTGGATCCTCTTGTTGACTAGAAAAAGGCCAGTCAGGAACAACCCTCAGTCCCTCCTCTAACTCCCAGAAATATGAACAAGAAGCCAATCTGGCCCCAGAAGCAATTGCCACCTCTGGAACCTTCCCAAATGTATTTTCTTTTCCAGTAAACTACCCCAGCTCCCTACAGGCACTCTCCCTGCTCTGACCTGGCCGTCCCAGTCTTGCAAATGTCAGGAACTCAGTAGAAGTTAGCTTTGCTTCAGAGTATGCCTTGAAAAAAAAAAAAAAAAAAGAGTCTATCTTGCTTGTTCCGCAAAACACTGTCATCAAAAATTGCTATTTCCTGACCCTGAGTTCCTTTCCGTAGACCTCCAACAAACCTCAAGGATGATTCAAGATGACAGCACTATGATGCAGATTTAACTATCCTTGTGTGGGCCCTGAATTCCTGCAAACTGGGACCGGCTGGTCACTATAAAATAGCAGCTGTTGATCTTCCCCCTAGGGACCATTTGGGTGTCTGGTATATGATTTTTTGTCACAATTGAAGAGAAGACTGCTGCACCATGAGTAGAAGTCAGAAAGGCAACCAAACATCCTACAAAGCAAGAGACAGTCCCTCACTGAAAATACGTACGCAGCCTGAAACATTAAATGAGCCAAGGTAGGGAAATCCTGCCCTCTTAGAAAGTGGTATCACACATACCTTGAAAGCACAAGGACCAGAGTTCAATCCCCAGTACTACCAAAAAAACCAAACAAACAAAAAAACCACTTAAAAATTTCAAAAATTAAAGAAAAGAAGGAAGAGGTAGGGGAGAGTCAGAGCTGAGCAGTGTCTTCTCTCCCTAACCCTCAGGCCTCTGTGACTCACAGGCTTTTCCTCTCTCCCTGACCCCAACCTTTCCCCTCTGGCTGGGCCATCCCTAGCTAAGCCCAAGGGAAGCCTTGAGGTCAGAGGGCTGAGGGAGAAGCTCAGACTCTGCACTTAGGTGACCCAGGTTTGTGCTTTAGCTCCTTGCTTTGGTATGACTCTGCAGAAATCATTCTTGGCCTCAATGTCCTCACTTGCAAAATGGGGGTTGGTCTACCTGCTCAGTGTCCTTCCCACTAGAAGCCTGATGTCATGTATTGAGTTTGCTTTTCTCCTCTCAGCCCGTCTTCAGTCGACCCTGTTTTCTGGAGGTAAAATTCCTTTCTGCTTCCATAGTGGAATGACAGGTAAAAATGGAGTAAATTTTCAGTAAGGGTTCAACTGTCATTTAGAAATTTTATTTCTGTAATTCTCACTTGGAAACCCAAATACTAAAATTTGACAAAACTTTGACCTTCCTATTACTTCTTACATAGCACGTTTGCAACCATTTTCTTTCTCTGTGACATTTATTTTATTCTTTAACAACATGGTCTATGTTTATTATGTAGAACAGGCTTGAAACGTGTATACCTTGCAGAATGGCTCCATCATACAATTACCATACATGTCTCACATACTTCATATTCCATAATAAGGCAGATTTAGTGTTTTTCAAAATATAAAACATTCTTATTAAATGTAGCCAAGATGGTATACAATAGATATCTTCATTCCCTGTCACAGAAAAACTTCCTCCTAACTGAAATCTTCTGTTATTATTAAATGATTTTATTGGTACATTTTATATATACATTATGATCACATTCAACACTGAGGGTCTGTACCAGTATGTAACACACCTTGGTGAAATCTTCTATCTTTTACCACCATCACTCCAATCCTCAAGCTCTAGTAACCTTGATTCCACTCTTTGCTTCTAAACTTTCATTTTTTTATCTTCCATGCACAAATAAGAATCATTTGCTCTATCATACTTATTTAGGTAATATCTTCCAGGTGTATCAATGTTATTGTAAATGACAAGGTTTTTAGGGCTGTCTAGCGTGCCTTTGTATGTATAAATCAAATTTTCTTTGATCCACTCAAATTTTCTTTGATCCATTGATGGGAACTTAGGTTGATTTTGTACCTTAGCTACTGAAAGTAATGCTATTATAAATACAAGAGAATAGACATCTCAACAACACACTGTTTTCACCTCCTTTGGATAGATGCCCAGTAGTAGCATCCAGTGCTATTTATGGAAGAAATTTTCCTTTGCTCATATGTTCTTGGCACCTTTCTCAAAATCAATTTTCTATAAATGTGTGTTTACCTCTATATTCTTTTTCTGTTCTCTTGGACCATATATCTTTTTTATGCCTGTACCATGCTGTTTTGATGACTGTATCAAAATACTTTCTTGTGAAGTCAACTAGTATGATGATTACAGTTCTGCATTTTGGGTTGTTCTGTTTTGTCCTTAAGATTATTTTGCCTATTTGGGATCTTTTATGATTACACTTTAATTTTAGGATTTTTTTTTCCTACTGCTATGAAAAATGTTGTTGACTTTTGCTCTTCTTGTTGTTGTTCGTGGTTCTGCAAATGGAAGCCCGAACTTCCTTCATGCTAAGCAAACACTCCACCCCCAGTTAAAAAAAAAAAAATGTCATTCAAATACTGATAGGGATTTCATTGAATCCATAGACTGTTTTGGACAGTGTAGATATTTTAACAATGTTAATGATTGAATCCATGAATGGAGGAAGTTTTTCTGTTTAATTATGCCTTCAAAATAATTTTTTTAAACAATGGTTGAGTTTTCAGTGTACAGGTCTTTCACTTTCTTGGTTAAATTTATTCTTCAGGGGCCAGAGATTTAGCTCAATGGTTCTGGCATCTGCCTGGCAAGCACAGGTCCCCAGCTCAATCCTGGTAACCACATATATACCACAATTGCTGGGCCTGATGATTCATGCCCATCAGCGATCAGTACCACACACCACAGTGCCAGGCATGGTGGCTCACACCTGTAATCCCAGCACTCGGGAGGCAGAGGCAGGAGAATTGCTGTGAGTTTGAGGCTGGTCTGGGCTACATAGTAAGTTTGGGACCAGCCTGAACTCTAAAGCAAGACCTTGTCTCAAAAAAAAAAAAAAAAAAAACAAAACAAAACTGTTCTTCAGTATGTGAGGAGGAATTATTGTGATTGTTTTATTGACTTCTTTTTCAAGTGCAATGAATCTTTGAGTTACCAACCTAATTTGTTCCCAAGGGCTTGTTGTAACGTAAGCTGTCAACTTAAGCAGGCTCAGGCTCCTCTACACAGCCTTCAAAGACTCTCCTGTCCACAGTCTTGGTAGAGACACTGGCTCAGGATTTCTCAGTTAACCTCACACAGGAAGGAATGTTATAATGTTCCTTCTATAACTCTTTAAGAGTTAAAACTATATCTGAGACCATCTGGAGGCACAAGTAAACAGCATTCAGGTCATAATTCAAAAGTTTCTTCATCTGTTAAAACCAAAATTCTGGTCATATCCAAAGTTGTTTGTATGTTGAGCCAGTTGTAATTCAATGGTTCACTGTAGTTCATGATTAGTGTGTATATACACCACTGATTTTGTGTTAATTTTTTATCCAATAAATTTATTGTATTGATTTGTTAGTTGTTTTTTTTTCCAATGATTCTCATGGGTTTGCCATACATAATCATGTTTTGTTTTGTTTTTTGAGACAGGGTCTTGCTTTGGTAGTTTAGCCTTGCCCTGAGCTCAGCCTCAAACTCATAGCAATCCTCCTGCCTCTGCCTCCCAAGTGCTGGGATTACAGGCATGAGCCACCATGCCCGGTGCTGTGGTATGTGGTTTTGATTGCTGGTGGGCGTGAGTCTCCACACCCAGCATTGTTGTATGTGGTTATTGGGAATTGAACCTGGGCCCTTGCAATTGCAAGGCAAGCATAGGAACCACTGAGCTAAATCCCTGGCCCATATAATCATGTTTTTAATAAGGGAAGACATTTTAAATTCTTCCTCTCTGGCTTGGATACATTTTATTTCTTTCTTGCTCTGACTAGGTCCTGCTTGTGTTAAACAGCAGTAACAAGAATCAGCATCTTTGTCTTGTCCTTGATTTTAGAGGAAAAGCTGTTCTACCATCTTGCTGGTGTCCGTCTCCTCACTGTGATTCTTAAAATATCACAAATTAGAGAGAAACAATATAAAATGAGAACTTTTTCCCAAATTGAAGACCTCCTGGGTAAATCCTGAAGTTTGGGCAGAATGAGTGGAATTCCGTGGTCTTGGCTCATAACAGACACTGCACTGGCCTACGAGGTCTGAGAGACCACAGAGAGCCAGATGTGTCCCCTCAAGTCTCCCAGAAACAGGCCTCTTCGCTCTTGAAACCACACTTTCAGGAAGTATAATTTCATCATAAATAGAAGTACTGCCAAGCACCATGGTTTTTGTTGTTTTTCCAGAAGAGTGAGCTTCCTCAGGACCAACCACTCCCTGGAGGAAATCAGTTCAAGAAAGACTCCAGGGCGTTCCCGAGTGGCCACAGCTCGGCCAGCGGCTGCAGAGCTCCTCTTGTTTCCATCCTGTGCCCTGGCTGTGTCTTCAGTCCCTTTGCAGTTCCGCTGCTGGCCTGTAGCCTGTTTCTCTGGCAGTCACTGTTCTGGCCTGCTCACCTCTTTTAGAGTCCTGACTTTATTCTAGGAATCCCTTGTTAAATTTCTTCCCTCACTACAAATTTTACTTGAAAGGAAAAGATCTTGCCGTATACCATTTTTCAGAGGTGTTGTTAACTAAAACTAGTTTAACTCCTACATATGTTCCACTCTGGATGAAAGACTTTACTATGTTCACAAAGCATCACTGCCCAACGCCCAAATCTTCCTTTATCCTCCCAGACACCTATATTATTAACTAGTCATAATAATAGTTCTTGATACCTGAATGGTGTTTCTTTCACATACTTGACTACATTTGATCCTCATAATACCCCTGTTGAGGAAGTTATTATTATCTTCCCTTGCTAGGCAAAGAACATGAGTCAGAGAGATAGATTTGCTAACAGTGACATAGCGACTAGATACCAGTTTCTACATCTCCTCCCCAACAAAGGTATTATCTACGAGATGCCTCTTAGCATAGCATTCACATCCCTTCTCAGTCTGCCTCAATTACAGCCTTCTGGCTGGGGAGGATCTTTTTCTCACTGCTGGATGGTTGGTCCCTGAGAGCAGAGGCAGAGCTGATTGTCACTACTCTCTGTGGTACCTAGAATAAATCCAGGTCTGTGAGAAGTATTAACAAATCCTTATTGAATTAAGGCCTCATACAATCAACAGTTCGTGTTTGCAGCCTCTGCCTTTTTCTTTCTTTTTTTTTTTTTAGGTTTTTTGAGACAGGGTCTCGCTTTGTAATTCAGGCTGGCCCTCAGCTCAGCCTCAAATTCACATCACAATCCTCCTGCCTCTGCCTCCCAAGTGCTGGGATGACAGGCATGAGCCACCACGCCCGGCACTGTGGTATGTGGTACTGGTTGCTGCTGGGTGTGGGTCTCCACACCCAGTATTGTTATGTGGTTACCGGGGAATCGAACCCGGGTCCTTGCGCTTGCAAGACAGGCGCCGGAACCACTGAGCTAACTCCCCGGCCCCTCTGCCTTTTTCTAAACACAAAATTTTTTCCAACACTTAGTATATTCTGACTACTATTTGACTTTCTTCACCAGCTTCTTTCTGACTAATTTTCTGTTAAGTAAGCAGCTAATTTCCTCAGCAGAAAGGCCACATTGTTCTATTACTGCTGAGGAAATCAACTTTTGACTTGTTTTGTACATATTTACCCCAAATAGTCACAGAATCAAAACTAAACACATGTGAACTTTCTCCTGGTTCTTCACTGCAGATGCATGAAAAGGCAAAGAATAGAAAGTCCCCAAAGCAAATTTAAACCCAATTTTTTCTGCCTTGTATGTTTTGATAATGTATGTTGCATTCAATAAATGAATTCCAGGAACATTGTGGTGCTGTGATTACACAGGCTCGGAGGCTGTCATGGCATGTGGTAAGCTCTCTGGCTCTCTAATATGAGCATAGTACTCTTACATAATTTACAGAGGAGTCATCTTCCTTCTTCAACTGGTAGGGAGAATTACTTGCACAATCGCTGCTGGTCTGTTGATTTAATTTTATTATCATAAGCAGTATTATGCAGTGAACGTACTACATGTCTATTTCCTGTCTTCTGGCGGCCAACAGTGAGTGTAAGAGTGCACCAAAGGCACACTCTTCCTTTAATGGAGAGTTTGTGCAGGAAAGGCACAGCACAGAGAGGGATCCCTTCTGTACGGATGAAACCACATGACTGAAGTCTGATATGTGCAACAGGAGCAAAAGCAGTATGTACAATGTCCAGGCTTCTGCTCTGTTCTCTTCAATGTCCCACAGTTCATGTCAGAGCCCAGGGTGATCTTGGAAGCTATACACTACAGACAGCAAAACTTCTAATCCTCTCAGTCCTTAAATTCAATGAACGGAACACTACCTCAACCACCACCACCACCCTAGCTGCCGATCTGACTTCATGGGAACAAGAAAAAAGTTTATGTTGTGCCCAGACCCTGAGATAACTGGGTTTGTCGGTGTAGCTTCTAGAATTGCATTCAGTAGTACCGTGTGTTCCACAAGGGCGGACGAGGCCATCGGTTTTTCTCAGTACAAAACACTATGCCCTGGCCGTGGCAGACACTATCCTAGTCCTCCTTATCCAGTTCTACTTTTCAGTTTCACTTGCCCGTGATCAGCCATGATCTAAAGACGTTAAACAGAGGAGCCCAGAAATAAACAATTTACAAATTTCACTTGACCTCAGAACTAATCTGAGGTCTGGAAGCCTTGGGAGAACTCTAGCAAGAGCTACAGCAAACTCTGAATAGTGACTAAAATCTCAAACTCCCTGCTCTGTTTTGCTGGTATGTGAGTCATTTCTGCCCATGCTGTATGTACCACAATTTTACAGTCCTTGTGTTCAAATAACTCTTATTTTTCTTAACAGTGGCCTTAGAACACCGAATTGTGATGTTGGAAATTAAGGTGTACCAAAGAGAAGTTAGAATGTGCTCTTCTTTTAAAAATAAAACAGTAGGGGCTGGGGATTTAGCTCAGTGGTTTCAGCATCTGCCTTGCAAGTGCAAGGGCCAGGGTTCAATCCTGGTAACCACATACAACAATGCTGGGCATGGAGACTCATGTCCACCAGCAATCAGAACTACATACCACAGTGCCAGGCGTGGTGGCTCAGGCCTATAATCCCAGCACTCAGGGGGCAGAGACTGGAGGATTGCTGAGTTTGAGGCTGAGTTCAGGGCGAGCCTGAACTACAAAAGCAAGATTCTGTCTCAAAAATAAATAAATAAAAATAAAAAGGGATATGTATACAGGAAAAAAAAATACATATTTGCAGTTCACAAATATCCACCCATTCTGACATTATCACATTTTGACTCCACTAGCCACCATTGCAGAAGCTGAATTCAAAGTTCTTTATCGCTCCTTCAAAATATTACTTTCTCAAACAAGGATGTAGAATGCACACATGTATGTTTAAAACAGACCTCACACAAAAACTCGAGATCTCTCTTCAGATCTCTTGGGGCTGCCACCCTACTTTTATTCCAGCAGTTTCTGGGAAATCAATTGAGGGCTCAAAAGGCCACCACAAGATCTCTTGCTGTTTATGTTCTAAATTTGTCCTTGAACTAGAATTCTCTGCTGGCACGTAGAGCTGCTGTAGCTATTTGCTTTGTTTTTCTTTGAGAAAGGAAGGAATCCTTTCTTACCTGAAATGATGAAGTCAACTATTTATATCCTCAGGCATATATTCCCTAAAGGAGAAAAGTCCCCAGAGAAATCAGGGGCAGAGAACAAGCCAGTCCCCATATATCTATTGTCCCGAGCAAGCTCAGTTTTTCTAGGACTCGGGAGAGGGAATGACACTGGACAGCTCACCTTTGGGTGGTTTATCTCAGCACAAGTCACTCGCCAGCCCCTGGTGGACCCAGGCTTGTCTGATGCTGTCCTCTACTGACGGACTGTCCCTTCTCTCCTATCTTAGATTTTTGGAAAAGATCTGACCCTCTCTCTAGAGCTTTGAAGACCAGTTGATGCTTAAAATATGTAAATTAGTATTTGAGATTTTAACTGCTCATGAGTAATCCTGAAAGTTCATGATATAATATTTATCATTTTTACTGAAGCATAAATTTTTAAAAATTCAAATCTTCATTGGTACATTATATATACCCATCAGGGTCACATTCAGCACTGAGAATTTGTACCAGTACGTGACATGACTTAATTCTCATTTTTTCCCTTTTCCCCACCACAACTACCCACCTCCTATATACATAGGCTTTGTTTCCTTTTTTTTTTAATCACCATCTCATTATCTTTTCCCCTTGTTACTCACCCCTACATCCCATTTCCTTTTAAATATTTTCTATTTCATAATATCTACTATATATATTAGAACTCATTTACATCTTCATTTTCTCATACCAGAGAAAAGATATGATCTGTGACCTATTTATTTCACTTTTGAGGATGTCATGAAGGTAATTCATTTGAGTATGAATCACTCAATCTTATCATTTTTATGGCGGAGTAATACTCCATTCTATAAAAGAATCACATCTTCATCCAGTCTCTAGTTGATGGACATTTTAGCATATTTGACAAATATAGAGAAAATAATTCAAAAATTCATCTGGAACCACAAAAGACCTAGAATAGCAAAAGAAATTCTGGACAACAGGGACATGATGGGTGGTATTATGATCCTCAACTTAAAACTATACTACAAAGCCACTGTGATAAAAACTGCATGGTACTGCCAAAGTAACAGACCTGAGGATCAGTAGAGTAGATTAGAAGATCCAAAAACAATTCCAGATATATTGAAGCATGAAATTTTTTACAATGATGCAACTTATCTCCATACACTGAGAAAATCTGATTGAGAATTTTAAGAGGTCACTTGTTTCATTATCTTTAGCTAAATTGTAGTTATTGATACTGGGGAAATTAAGAATTCATACTTCTTACCAAACTAGCAAGTGCCATCAAGCTAGGAGAGAGTTTGCGACAGCTCTTGCTATAGTTCTCCCAAGGCTTCCAGCCCTGAGGTTAATTCCGAGATCCAGAGAAATCATCTCTGTAGTAGAAGATATTTTGAAGGGGATGAAAGTGTATGAGATTGTTCCTATGTGCCAAGTCTTGGGCCAGGAATTCTTTATGGATCTTACATATTTTTCAAGCACTCTCTGTGAGAGAGATCTCATGTCTTATTCTATAAATAAAGAAGCTGACCAGTCTCAAAGCAAGTCACACAAACTCACATGACTTGGAATGTAGAACCAAGACTTGAAACAAGTCCTGTGACTTTAGGATCTTCTGACAGCAGTATGGCAGATGTTAGGCTTTCCTTAACAGATACCACCCGGGGTGGTTCTTTCCCGCCTTCCAGGGGCGGGACAGAGAAGAGAACACTTCACATGCAGAGACCCACTAACAATGAATGGGCAGCAGCGGTGAGAACATCTGGCCTTGAGCAAACCCGAGGGAGGAGGCAGAGGTGTGAGAGCAAGAACTCTGGTGTGTGGAGCGGCACCGGTGGCGCAGGGCCCTCAGCACTGGCGTGAACACGGGGAGATGGTTGTCCCTTTTGTTTCTGCTCTGAGAGTCGCTGTAAAATTCCCCAAGAATGGAGACGGTCTAAGGAATAGAAAACAGATAACTGGTTGTAAGAACCTCTGGAAATTTCTGCGATCCTAAACTAAAATATAGAATACAAAGAAGTTACAGGGGAAAAGAAGGACTAGATGATGGGAGATAAGTGTATTTTTTTAAAAAATGTATTGGTACAGTTTGCTGCACATAATGATCATATTCCTCATGAGAAGTTGGCACCTGCACAGAACACACCTTAATTCTTTTTGTCCTCTATTCCTTCTCCCCTCACCTCTGGGCTATCTTCCCATTTGAAAAAGATTTAACCCCTTGTTTACTATCTCTGTCTTTCACTTTGCTCCTTTTTGCATTCATTTATCATTTTAAACTTTATTTTTATCAGTACATGTTTGCAGTACTTAGGATTACATCATCGTACAGCATCGGTACCTGTACATAACTCATCTTAATTCTTTTCATTTCCTGTCACCCACTCATCTCATGCCTCCTTCTCATTTGGAAAGATCTAGCTTCATGTTTCCTGTTCTCTGCTTTCCTTTTTCTCTTGTAATAGAAGAGAAACCTCGCATCTTCGCAATCCTCCCTCTGGCACAATCACTCCCTGCACACCTAGAGAATCGTCCCAAGCCCCATGTCCACCGCGCCAGGACAGGCAGATGGAACAGAATTTGTGAACCGCTCTCTCCCCGCAGGACCCCTGGGCAGAACGTGCAGGGACTAGCAGGGGAGAAGCATTCTTGTAGGGGATTTACCTCTCATTCTCTCGGGACAAGCAGCCCCTTTGGGGAAACACTGCCCAGTGGGGGATTGGAGGGTTTCCTGAAACATGGCAGAGCGTGACTGAGACAGGAGGTTATAACTCTCCCCGTGACACCTGTGGGGCTTGGCAGAGGGCTAGAGAGACCAAGCACTAAGCAAGCAAGAAAGGAGCCTTAGACCTGGAGCAAGGACTAAAGGAAGAGAGTTGGCTCCAAAGAAGGGTGAACACAGAATGGTGGCCACAGTTACCTCAGGGCCCTCGTGACCACTAGGTCGAGTTTCCCATCCCTGTCCCCTCTCTGTGACTATTGCCTGTTTTCTGTCTCCAGTTGAGAAGCCAGACAGAACAATTAACAGTCCCTACTGACCTGGCCACTGTAATCTTTGTCTTCATCACTAACAGAATTTTCACTATATCAAATTTTCCCTGTTCATTATTTTTATCTTAGCATCACCCTTATTCCAAGAAGTCCATGAGGAGCTAGGAGTTCAAATGATAGGAATCAGCCCTGTGAATGTGTCACTCAGCCTGCAGCAATCTTCCTGCAGTGCCAGGAAGTACAACCAGCTCCCTGCCCAGAAGTTAGAGAGAAGTGCTTCAGTCCTGCAACACAGATACATATCCCCTGCTCCCAGGAAAAACATTGCAACCTTTCTGTTCCTTTGCTAAGAAGACAGATGCCCCATCTTCCTGGTCTAGAGAATTCTGGAACCAAATATTAGGTTGAGATGAAGCCATGAAAAGAACCCCAGGGTAGAAGAAGAAAAACTCAAATGACAGACAAAGACAGGATCCTTTCCCTGGGACCTTTGGCAAGTCCTTTCCCCATCTGCAAAATTCTAGAGACTCTTCCCTCTCAACAGTCTCAATATCAGGTATGAAATAATCCCTAGGTGGTGTACTTTGTCATCCTTCTCTCTAGTGACAAAGGCCACTCATGAGTGCAATGTGCTACTTATTGGTTCACTCCACATTGTGCATATCTCTGAGAAAGCTCTGTTGATTTACAACACATCCTGCTTCTCGTCCAGCACCCGTGTGGCTGCAGGGCACAGGGAAGGGTGAAATATCATCTTCTGCAATGTTCTGTTTTATTTCATAACTGCCATTTTACTGCAACCACTCGGACCACTATTTTCCAGTACAGAGTACCCTGAAGGAATCCTCTTGTTAGTAGCCTATGAAGTCTTCTCAGTGTCCTTGTGGTGTGACCAAATACACTGTCATCCTGAGATTCTTATCCATTGAGGTGTAGAGTGACCTCACATCCAAAACTCACTGGGGGATGCAGGTGACAAGTCTGCTGACAGGTCTGCTCCATACTCACCCCAGTAAATCCCCGCAAAACTGAGAAGTGGCACATCACAGTCCTAACCTGAGGTCAGGCAAGGGAAGGCCTTGCCCTGGGCCAGCTCCATAGAGGCCCCTCCTGTGGCCTGCCTGCAGTCATGCCTCTCCCAGATAGGTAAGAAGTAAGAAAACGGCTGCTCAGAATCTGTCACTTGTCTTTTACAGCACACTTTACATGCCAGGGTCCCTGCTTAACGGACCTCAGTTCACTGCCAAGGCCCTGACAGGCCACTGGCCTTGGTCTATGCCCCAGAAAAGAACTGTGTTCCTGGTGTGCCCACAGCCCTGGTTCCTGATAGATGCAGCCCTAGGTGCCATGGGGTAACACCTTGGGGTGTGGGCAGAGCTTGACTATGGGGTTGTACTGTCCCCTTGTGTACTCAAGAGAAGACTGACCCAGAGAGAGAGAGAGAGAGAGAGAGAGAGAGGGCTGGAGGTAGGAAATAAGGAGAGAGGCTAATGCTCTGCAGAGTCTGAAAATTCTCAATTAAAACCTGGTCTTGCTGGCTACAGTGGTGCAGACACGGGATCCTAGCTGCTCAGGAGGCAGAAGCAGGAGGATGATAAGTTTGAGGCCAGCCTGAGCAGCTTTAATTTTTAGTAAAAATTGAAAAGAGGTGCCACTGTAGCTCAGTGGTACAGCACGTGTCTAGTGTCATAAGCTCCGTGGGTGCTCACAGAGCGAAACAAAAACCCCTGGACTTCAAGGTGATTATGTGGGTGTATTCGTCAAGTGACTGGAACAGACTCCTTTGATTTAACAGCTTATTAAGTTAATTCACAACTTATTAATGTGCAAACATAGAGCATATGGACCCTTTTGTCCCCTCCCCTGGGCTCTACAGATCTAAGGCTGGTCTGGAAAGTGAATGTGTCCCACCAGCCTGTTGATATAGCCATCTGTCCCTCAGTGGCAGAGGACCCGACAGCTGCCAAGACCTGTGGATATCCCTGTCCCTTGTATAAAATGGCATTACATCTCCAAGTGGCTTTCGCTTCTCCTCCTGCGTATGTTGTCATTTCCAGAAGACTTACAAAACCTACTACGAGCTAAATGCTATGCAAATACTTTTATACTTCTTGTTTAGGAAACAATGGTATATTCAGTATGGTCATTTTTTCTGAATATTTCTCATCTGGAATTTATTGAACCCATAGATGTGGAACCCAGAGTCAGAAGGCTGACTGTGGATTATTAAAAAGAAGGGAAAGTAGGTGAGCAGTTAGGAATATGTACAACTTTCATGACAAATCATTCCTAAAAAACTGATGCAAAGAGAAAGATTCCAAGGGCTGGGAGGACTCGGGGTCCGGCCCCAGCTCCCCAGCCTGGAGCCCTCTGCTCACAGCTCACCTTCTGGCCCTTGTCTGCTTCCCTTCCGCGCCTCCATCTTTGGCCACAGTGAGCTCTGTCCCATACATCTGTTTCCACTGTATGTTTTACCTTCCTCAGTCATGTCCTATGACACAGAAACTAGATCTTGCCTATTGCTGGGACACAGTAAGGGCTGAGGCGTCTCTGCAGAGGTAAAGGGATGACAGAAGTGCCCTTTCTTCTTTGGGGCCAAGTTCTATGCTGTTCTCACCCAAAAGAAATGGTTGTTTTAGTTTGATGCTACTTATTTTTATCACGACTTGTCTCTTTCTTCCTTTGCATCATCATTACCATCACGTAATATGGTTTGTAAGGTATAAAGGTTATTTTTTTTTTTCCTGCAGTTCTGGTGCTTGAACCCAAGGCCTTTGCACAGAGCTATTCCCAGGCCCCCACCTCCTGCTCTTTTTTGAGATGGAATCTCAGCAAGGTATTAAATTACCCTTGTAGCCCTCCTGCCTCAGCCTCCCAGAGTAGTGAAATTAGAGGTGGGTACCATGACGCCCAGCAATATTACAGTGCTTTTACAGACCTAAGCCATGGTAGCTTCACAGACACATGTTATTATAAGCACCATTTTCATCGACAGAGTTTCTCAGAGCAAGTGAACAGCAGAATTTGAAGCTGAGCTCCGGGTTTTAATTCCAGAGCTGCTGCTTCCACGCCACTGGATCCCCGAGATCACAACCTCTGTCCCCACAGGGCCCTCCTGCTTGAGCTGCTCACACGCGGTCAGCACAGACACTCAGCCAGCCCTGGATTTGAACTGATAGTTGGGCGGGAACTCCATGCTGCAAAAACAAAAGAGCAGCTACAAAAATCCAGAGAATAGGAAGTGAATTTCATTTGAATAAACCCCAGCAACCAGAGGCGTGCTTGCCAGAAATAGGACTTCCCAGAAGGGGAAGGTCACAGGAGAGCAGCTGGCACTTTGGTCCTGTCATGGGATTGCAGGAAACTCCCTTGTGCAACTTATCTGCAGCGGTTTGGAAAGAATCCTTACTGAAGGGATGAAAGTGGGCAGAGTGAGGACATGGATGGCAAAGAAGTGCTAGGGCTGCACAGGATGGCTGGAGAAACTAGTCTGGGCAGAGGGTGAGGAAAACAAGAGCAGCTCAGACTCCGGGACAGCCACCCCAGGCAGAGGGTGGGTGAGGTGGCACCCTGTCCACTTGGTGGGCTGCTGGGCTTCGGAGGAGTGATGCCAACTTGACTGCACCAAGCCAGTGGGCCAGCTCTGGCAGGAGGAGGTGAGAATGAGTGAGACAAGGGCTGGTCTATCACTCTGCCCAAGAAGCCCCCCTGCCGGGAAAGGAGCTGCCACCAGCTGGCTGACTGCGCAGAGTGGCCCTGTCCCCTCCCAGAGCTCTCAAGATTTGTTTTGTGCCCTTTGAGAAAGCAAAAGCTCCCCACTAAGTCCCTCCATGCTCGGGAGGGGAGCTGTAGCGCACTTGCACATTGTGCGAGAGGCGTGGCACCTTGTAGATTTGTAGCCTGAGTAGAATAATGTAAGAAGAGGTTAATGTTAAACTCATGCTTGTAAGTTTATTTTTCCAGAATAGGGCCTGAGAATCAGATAACAACTCAAAGAAGCAATAGTCAGCATGACCGGAAGCAACACTCTTTCACAGGCGTCCTTCTGCTTTCTCCCTCACTCAGCCTAGAGCTCCATCTCTTTCCTACCAGCATCCACTGATGGGAAATCAACATCCAAACGCAGGTGAGAAGATCCTGTTCTTGTGCAAAGCTCAAAAGAACTCAGGTAAACTATTCAAATGTCACCTGGGAGCTTCCCCAAGCTCAGTGCCAGCTGCTGCAGGCCCTGACATGCCCACGAGAGCCACCACCTGAGGGCCAGTCACCAACAAGAGCAGGTAACACGGCTTAAGAATGAATGTGGCGTTGGCAGGGGAAGCAGTGACTGGCACTGTCTAAGAGACGGGTGCCAGCAGACACCCCGGCATGTCCTGCTAACTCTGATGTGTTGTGTGACACACCATAATTCATCCTGGGAAGCATTCTGGGAGCAGGTCCCGGGGCTGGCTTGTCCCCCTCTGAGTCATTTGTGTACTGAAAGACACCAGCGGTGTCTCCAGCCTGAGGAGCCTCCCCACAGTCTCAGGCGGGTCTCTGCGGGGAGCTCCGTGCATTGCTGGGCCTCCTACTGCAGCCAGGGCCTTGGTTTTGCCAGCCCAGCTTGTGCTAGGGAAACCAACAGGAGTCAGGAAATTTGTCATTTTGATTCCCAAACCTTGATGGTCAGAATTCTTCTATCACACTTGTAAAAATTTTTTGTCACAAAGGAACAATTTCAAGGAGACCTCCCCC
>PVIR01030677.1:0-20063 GCA_004026965.1 Petromus typicus | reverse complement strand
AACTGGACATGACTCTTGCATGAGGAAGAGCCTCCAGAGATATCACATACTTGTCTGTGGACAGTGAATAAGTGGAGCAGCAGTTCTTTAATCTAGCAATTAGTTCCTCTGCACAGTCTACAACTCAAAAGAAAAGCAAAACACTCACTGGGAGAGTGCAAGAATCTTGTTAAAGACAGTTATAGAACTGAGATTACTGAAAGGCTATTATAGATCCAAGGGGGAAAAGCAAGGCAGTAGCTGCTTCCTAAGAGTTCCAAGTATTAGGAAGAAACTTCCAACAATCATTGCCCAGAGAGCAGGTAAGGGATTAAATCGATGTCATCAGCAACAACAATAGAAACGCAAAAAAAAAAAAAAGTTCTGATAGGAAGATGATCACCACAAGGGCACCCATGGAAAAAGGAAAATGAGCAAATAAGTTCAATCACTGGGACTGTCTGAGATGGAAATAAAAGAAAATCTAGTAAAATGGAAATCAGAAAGAGTCTCTGAGATAAAAGCAGAGATACTGCCCATAGAGATATGATGAATAATACTAAAAAAGTTTAAGGACATGATAGAATATGAGATAAAAGCAGTGGTACCTGTTAAAACAGCTTTACAGTTCCAGTTAATTAAAAACTCCAGTGAAAGTTTGTGAAGTAGGATGAATACATGTGAGGACCTAATTTTAGACCTAGAGGATGGGATCACAGCCAATGAATAGGAAAGTAATAATTTTTGAAAAATGACAAAAGACCATGATAAATCAGTACAACAGCTCCTACATGATAGAAGAAAAACATAAGACTGGTAAAAGTCACTGAGTAAGCAAGAAAGAGTGCAAAAGCCATAAAATTTTACAGATGTAATGGCAGAAAACATCACAGGAAAAGGAAAAGAATTGGACATAGAGATAAATTAGGCATATAAGACTCCAACTGGCCATAGTATTAAAAAAGTACACTGAGGCATGTAATTATCAATGCTTCAGATGTCTAATAAAAGAATGATATACTGAAAGTAGTTAGAAAAACATACATTCACACACACACACACACACACACACACACACACACACACACACAGAGGCCCCATTAGGATCACAGCAGACTTTCCAACACATGCTCAAAGAAATGGTGCCTGGAGTGAAGTGTATCAAGACTTGGAAGAAAATAACCTCCAAGCTAGACTGATATATACTGCAAAACTATATTTCAAAGTTGATGAGGAAATGAAATACTTATGTGGTAAAGGACACCTAAAAAATATCACGAATACAAAACCAGCACTCCAAAAAATTCTAAAGAATGTCTTGCAAAAAATAATGAATTCCATAAAACCAGGGGGAACACAGAGTAAACTCAGTGCTCAAGGCAAGAAACTGAATGGAAAGGGGCAAAAGCAAAGAATAAAAAAGCCAAGAAGAAACCATTATGATATGACTGAATTAATCCATATCAGTCATAAACATTACTGTCAGTGGCCTCAATGTGCAAATTAAGACACAGACTGGCAGAGTGGATTAAGAAGCAGGATTCTACAATTTGCTGTATCAAGGAAACACACCTGTTTCAGAAAGAAAGCCATAAAATGAAAGTAAAAGAATGGAAAATGGTTCTCCATGCTACAGGAAACTGCATGAAAGCAGGACTGATTATCCTAATTGAAATAAAATAAACTTTAAATCAAAATTGATTAAAAGAGATAAAGACACTACTTTCTCACACAGTGAACAATCCAAGTGAAAGAGATGACATTCATAAATATGCACGGAATTCTAATGTACCTAACTTATATTAAATAATATTAATATGAAAAGCCATATAAGCACTAATAACAATAGTAGTAGATAACTTTAATACTCTACTATCTAGATCAACTGGACAAAAAAAAAAAATCAATAATGAAATAACCCCAGCTAAACCAAACCTTTGAACAAATATACTTAGTAGATGCCTTCAGAATAACTCACCCCACAAAGTCAGAATTCACATTCTTTTCATCTGCACATGAATCATGCTCCAAAATAGACCACATGCTAGTGCATAAAACATGTTTAAGTAAATAAAAATAAGTTGAAATTATCCCCTATACATTGTCTGACCATAGTGCCTAGAAATCGGTGCTCAATAGCAAATGAAATTTCAAAGATCCCCAAAATGCACGGAAATTGAACAGCACTCTGATGAGTAACCAATGGGCTACAGAAGAAATTAAATAAGAAATTAACCATTTTCTACAATTAAATGTTAATCACATTACAACATGCAAGAATTTATGGGACACAGAGCAGTTTCATGAAGAAAATTCTTAGCAGTGAACACCGACAGCAGAAAAACAGAGCTAGCTCAAATAAAAAATCTAATGCTGAGTCTCAAGCTACTAGAAAAAAGAGGAGCAAGACAAACTCAGAGCTTATATTAGCTTATATAAGGATCAGAGCAGGAATTTATGCAATGGAAAGTGAGAGATTGATACAAAAATCAGTGAGTCAAAGAGTTGGTTCTTTGAAAGGATAAATAAAATTGACAGACCCTTAGCCAGCCTTATCAAAGGAAGAAAAGGCTTAGTCCATGCTATTAGGACTGAAAAGGGGGAAATCACCACAGATACAAATGTTCAGAGGATAATAAATACCTGCATTGAAGATTTGTGCTCCACTAAGATGAAAAATATAGAAATGGATAGATTCCTAGACACATATAAACTTAAAGTGGAATGAATAAGATATAAAAATGTTAAACACACCAGTATCAATCTGTGAAAATGAAAATTTAGCAGAAAAGCTACTGACAAAGAAAAGCCCTGGTCCTGACGATTTTACTGCAGAATTTTACAAAACTTTTAAAGAAGAGTTAATGCCACTACTTCCCAAACTCATTAATGAAATAAAAAGGAAAACAGTATTCCCAAATTCATTCCTGGAAGCCAACATTACATTGATTCCAAAAGGAGAAAAAGACCCAATGAAAAAATAAAACTATAGACCAATCTCCCTAATGAACATAGATGCAAAAATCCTCTATAGATACTGGCATACACAATATAGAGAAGCCTCAAGATCATACACCTTGACCAAGATGGATTCATCCCAGGGATGCAAAGAGGATTCAACATATGTAAATCACTAAATGTAATACACTATATTAGCAAATTCAAAGACAAAAGTAATATGATTATCTCAATAGATGTAGAAAAGTTTTTTAAAATATCCAATACCCATTCATGATCAAACCATACTAAAAACTGGAATAAAAGGGGCTTTCTTTCAACCTAATAAAAGGCATTTACCAGAAACCAACCGCCAATGGTCAAAAATTAAAACTTTTCACACTAAGATCAAGAACAAGGGAAAGAGGTCCACTATCACCGCTCTTATTCAATATAGTGCTGTAAACATTAGCCACAACAATTAAACAAGAAAAGGAAATAGAAGAAATTAAGATTATAAAGGAAGAAATTCAATTGTCATTTTTTTGCTGATGTCATATTACTCTATGCAGAAGATCCTAAAAACCAAAGGACTGCAACATTTAATTTGCAAATTTACTATCAGGCTGGATATAAGGTCAGTGTTCAAAAATCAATAGTCTTTGTATACACAACAGATTCATAAAGAGAGAAATTTAGGAATCAATCCCTTTTACAATAGCATCTAAAAAAATGAAATATCTAGGAATCAATCTAAGAAAGGAGATGAAGGACCTCTTCTGAAACTATAGCACTTTGAAAAAAGAGATTGAAGAGGATATCAGAAAATGCATAGATATCCCTTGCTCCTTGGTAGGAAGAATCAATACTATCAAAATGGCTGTACTCCCACAAATAACTATATAGATTCAATGCAATCTCAATTGAAATCCCAACAGTTACTTCACAAGTCTAGAAAAAATAACCCCAAACCACAAGAGACTTAGCAAAATCAATTCTAGACAAGAATATGGCTGGGGTATCACAATATCAATTTGAAACTATAGTTGAAAGTCACAGTCATAAAAGCACCATGGTACTTCTTTTCTCTGGTATGAGAAAATGATGATGTAAACGAGTTCGACATACATTCATATGTTATGTATTGTGAAATAGAAAATACCTAAAGCGAAATGTAGTGAAGGGAAAAAAATAATGAGATTATTTTAAAAAGGAAACAAAGCTTACGTATGTAGGGGGCGGGAGTGGTAGGGTGGGTAGGTGTAGGGAAAAATAAGAAGTTGTGTCATATACTGGTACAAATTCTCATTGTTGAGTGCAATCATGATGTATATATGTAATATGCCAATAAAGATTTCAATTAAAAAAAAAAAACACCATGGTACTGACAAAGTAACAGACCTGAAGATCAATGGAAGACATTAGAAAATCCAGAGACAACTTCAGATATAGTAAGCCACCTCATCTTTGACAAAGGATCCAAATATTCTCATTGGAGGAAAGATAGTCTCTTTAATAAGTGGTGCTGGATAAATGGGTGTTTAACCTGCCAAAGACTAAAGCTCGACCTGTCTCTTGAAATCAGCCAAGAACAAATGCTGGTGAGGCTGCAGGGAGACAGAAACCTTTCTCCACTGTGAGTGGGAACATAGAGTGGTAACCACTATGGAGATCAGTGTGGAGATTCCTCAGAAAACTAGGATCAGAGGTTCCATTTGACCCTACTATTACCCTGCAAGGTATATACACAAAAGAAAAGGTTCAGACCACAGTGTCATATGTCCACCCATATTCATTCCAACTCAGTTTGTGATGGCTAAATCAGATGCCCATCAGATGTAGACTGGATAAAGATGTGCTTTTTAAATAAAATGGAGTATTATTTTACCATAAAGAATTATAAGTTTGAGTCATTTATAGTCAAATGGACATACCTTAAGAACATATTCATAAGTGAAGTAAATAGGTCAGAGATGCGTAAATACTGATGAGAAACTGAAAATGTAAATGCATTCTAGAGTATATGAAAGATATTGTGAAATAAAAAATATCCTAAGTGTAAAGGGTGGCAGGGATAAGTGGGGAAAGAGAAGATGTGATGGTAAAAAAAGGAAAGCTTATGTATATACTGGATGGGTTTGTAGGTTGGATAGGGAAATTGGAAAAAATGAGAAGTCATGCCGTATACTGGTAAAAATTCTCAATGTTGATTGTAATCATTATTGGTGTATAAAATGTACCAATAAATCAATTTAAAAAGCATAGAGTAAAAAGAAGCTTAGAAAATTAACTTTTTTAAAATCAAATTATTCAAGTGACTGTGAGGTTAGTGGTTTATTATTCTGTTAGTGACTATCATTCTTTTTCTAGCATATTTCTGTATATCTTCGTATCTAAATTCCCTAGCAAAGTAACTACTAAAATACTTTGTTATTTTATAAATTGTATTTTATACCTTCCCTTTCCCTATGTACACAACTTTTCTTTCAAGTCTTTTTTTCTTCTATTTTAACTTTTATTCTTGGCCCTTCCTCATTTTTGTTGCTACTAGAAATGAAAGAATTGCAAATGGATTTATTTTAAAAAATTTAGATTACAGTGTCATACATTAAAATGACAGCATATGTAAACTAGCAAAAATATCATAATTTTATTCTATCCTCTGCTAGTACTGGATTAACTGTGAAAGATCAAAAAGAGCAATAACTTCTAGACACTATATTTAGCCTATGACAAATTCTTAATTAATACTGATTCGATAGGTAATTCCAGATGCATATTACTCTGAGAGCAACTTATATGGTACACATTAAGGGGACTTGCAATCATTTGGAATAAGGTTGCTCAAAGAACTTCAGGATTTCTGGTTGATTACTTCTTTTGGAATAATCCATTTATTGTTTAAATATATTATTAACATTCTCTAAATGATGTTCTATATAAGTAAATTCAATTTGACAGAGATTTGTGCTTTTTTAAGCCTCAACAGGATTTAAACATTATATGCAAGCTTCTCTAATTCACCCAGTTTGACTCCTTAATATTATCATTAGTGGATAGCTTTCATAACTTATAGGTATGTAGCTTGATGGAATTTTACATATGTATGCATTCATATATTCATAACCTTAGTCAAAGTTTCTGGCATTCCTAGTGTTCCAGAAAAGTTACATCTTTAGTAATTATTTTTAACCTCAAAAAATGAGTAATACTAGGCTTTTCCTGACTTTGTAAGTGAAGTCAAATGAAATAAACTGAAATATCACTAAATATTTATAAGATCCTACAAAAGGAGAAATTTGTACAATAATAAAGGATTTCTCTTAACTCAGAGATGATTGTCATGTACATTTTTTGTCTTTCCTATTATATTAAACTTAAGAAGCTTGGTGCCTTACCTCTCAGCAGAATAAATCTTTCAAAACCACTTTTACCAAAGAAAATTTGAAAAGGATGTGCCATCAGTCAAAATTGTTATCATGGTATAGTTCATTAACATTTCACTTATATTTAAGTGTAAGCTGTTTAAATTATTTAATTACTGCCTCTTCCCATGGCAGATGCATATACGTTTGTAAGTGTATATAAAATATTATTGCTAAAGTATAAAAATGATTAGCATCTCCTGCCAACAAACCAAGTAGTAGACTTGTATGGTTTGTGACATCCGCATATGCATTTAAAAGTAAAGCAAAGCAAAACAAAACAGAACATGAAACATTAATTGTTGCCGCTTTGTTTAGAAATGATTAACATATTACAAGAGAGTTTTTTGAGTTTATGGCATTTTTTTTTCCTCCAAAGATCAAATGCCACTATTAATATGCTGTTTTAAAGATTTTTGAAAGAAAATATAAGTAATCAGTACAAATCAGAAAGATAAATACTTTGGAAAACAGTGCAATTATTGATGTAATTGGATTATTATCATTCATTTCTTCCCATATGTACTCATTTTTGTATATGAAAGATCATACCCATAATTTTTTGAAAGATGAATCATTTCCTTTCCTATGATTTATTATTTTACCTTCCTATAAGGAAAACTTCACTTTAGTCTCTAGAGACCTTTTTTACCCACTTGGTGGCTACCAAGGTATCTAGGTGTCCTAGAGCAGTCACAAATAGACTCAGAGCATTATACCTGGCTCCAGGAGATGAATGATTATGCCTTCAGCATGTCTTATGAAGTAAGTCCCCATTGCTAAATTTACTATGGTCAACTTTCTTTTTGTTAAAATTCCTGAGTGGAATTAATATTGACTCTGAGTGTTTTGAGCCATATAAACCAATTTACACACTTTTGAAAGGATCACTGTTATGGCAATGACAATATGTATGAGAACCTTGGGATGGGCAGGGTTATGCTCCAGGATTATCTCTGATAAATCAGGCAAAGTGATTGATATTTGCTTTTTAAAAGTAAGAGAGTAAGATGGGAATTCAGTGTGTATGAGAATGGGTGAGATTAACAGTATAGTACTTTGAGTGGCACAGCCAGGGTGTTAAAAGCATCTTCCTCTGAGTTCTTTTAATATTTTCAGGCCTGATCTGAACACCCAAGACTTTGGCATGTCTGAGAACACAAGCTACTAATTTGCACCAAACCTTTGCCAGTTCTTGTCAAGAAAAATGCCCACAAAATAGAATGCTGCGTCATATTAAACATCCAACATAATTTTCAAATTTAGAAAAGTAATAATTTTTCAAATTTATACTTCATACAACCATTAAAAGTATTGAAATAGCTTACAACATGAAAGACAAAACCCCAGTTACTATCATTTTTATGATTATTATGTGAAAAGAAGTTCTGCTATGTTAGGTAAGTATAATAAATGTTTACAGATTAATGTTTCATTGAGATTTACTTTAATCACTTGCAATAGGGGGACAAATAAAATAAAAGCAGGAACTTGTTGAAACATCTGTTTATTAGTCATCTTTTCTATTTTTGGATATGTTAAAAATTTCCATAATAAAACTATAAGGAAGCCAATGATTATGATGTGTATGCTAACATCTTTGAGTGCCAGGTACAATAGCTAATCTCACAAGAGGTATTTTCTACAAATGCACTGTGATCTTTTACATTTAAGACCTAAACAAGTAGCCGGATAAATGCCTTTCTTGGAATCACAGTTACATCTAGGTCACTCGTATTTCCAGTTAGTCAATACATATTGAGCATTTGCAATGAGGCAAATCAAATAGGAGGTCTTTCTCATAGACAGTAATGTGATTTAAACATATGATCCAAAGAAGGAAAGAGCCATATGAACAGATAATTATAAAATAATGTCATAGGTGGAAGAGAAAGCCACAGCATTTTTAAGGAAGCATTAACAATGTGAACAATAGCGTGATGGACAGGAAGGTAAACAGCACTGACTTCTGAAGGAAAAATAAGTGACTGAGCAGTGCTGTGAAATTTCAAGTGGGAATCAGGCGGAAATGGGAGAGGAACTGGGGAGGTATGTGGGGAAATTTACTTTGTAGGTGAGGCAGCATCATTGAAACAGTTGAGGTTGGCTGTCTGCTTAAGGACACTGGAAGTAGATGACATCTGAGTTAGGAAGACAGGATTCTGTGGTAGTCAGCTAGGGCAGAGCTGAGGAAGACTGATTTAGATTCTGAATCTGTGTGAAAAGATTCAAAGTAGGAGGGGTTTCATACTATCGTCATTCCTAGTAGCAGGACAAGATAAAATGTTTGCTTTTCTTCCCTTTCTTTCTCCCCTCTCAAATCATTTTTGTTGTTATTGTTGCTATTGTTTTTGAATTCCTTGCCTGGTCCTTTCTTACCTTCTTCTTCTTTCCATATTGTATAAAGATTTAATTAAAACATTTTTGGATAGTTAAGCTATTTTCCTGGCACAGAAGTCAAAACACAAAAGGGACACAATGAAAGTCTCCTTTCTGCAGACCCCCTTCCTCTCCACTCAGTGCTTCTCCCTCCTAGGCACCAGCTGTGTTTCCCGTCAAGTTTCATGGGTATTATTTCAGAGATGTTTCACACATTCCCAGTCTTTCAAAGACTTTTAAAAATAACTTATGTGGAGACTTTGTGTACATACTTGACAAGTTAATTAGCAGGCTTGCTGCACTAGATTAAAATCCCATTAATTAATTTGATAGGTCATTTGATTATATAGCTCTAAAAGAAAATACAAGTCTTCTTTTACAGGCAACAATGAGCTCACCAAGAATATTCCCATGAATAATCTTCTTTGGAAGATGAAATGTACAAAACTAAACTATTGTAGCCCTTTCCTTTCAATTTTATGTGAAGACTATTAATTTGATGTGTATCCAGAACACTGATTAATCCCCAAAGCTCAGTAAATGCTCTTTTAATCTGTTAACAATTTGCTTATGTAACAACATATTACTCTACTAAAAGGCTTCTAACTCTTAACAAAGGAGGCTATGCTAAACTCATGTTAATTTTCAGAGAAAAATTTTTAACTTTTCTTCAATAGTAGGTTATGGCTTTTCCATGTACTGGAACATCCCCACTTCTATTTTAACCTGATGTATACTGCAGTGAAACTCTTACTGCAATTATTCCTGGAAGAATAGAATATATGATGCATTCATAAATAAATATTAGTGCATTAATTTTCTTCTAGTCTAAGCCAAATTTTTGGCTGCTTATTTCCCTAGGTACCTAGAAGAATAGAATCCTTGATATAAAAATTGCCTGCCTCAGATTTGTATCTGATCAGAAGTAACACTCTCATTTGCATAATATTCTTGTATTTTTGTTGGACAAATATATGTAGTGATTATCTAATAGGCATAATAAAATAACCCCCTATGTGGCTAAAGCACTATGTTATAATTTGTGGTTATATTTTACTTACAAGAAAATTTTTCTTAATACGTATCTCCTCATGGATCAAGTCTTAAAAGCAAAAAATTTAGAGCCAAATAATTGTTATGTCATGTTCAAATCCCAGGGATTTTTTTTTTTTTTAATGAGACAGGGTCTTGCTTTGTAGTTCAGACTGGTCCTGAGCTCATCCTCAGACTCACATCACAGCAATCCTCCTGCCTCTGCCTCCCAAGTGCTGGGATTACAGATGTGAGACACCATGCCCAGCACTGTGGTATGAGGTACTGATTGCTGGTAGTCATGAGTATGAGTTTCCACATACAGTATTGTCATATGGGGTTACTGTGGATCGAACCCAGGCCCTTGCACTTTCAAGACAGATGCCAGAACCACTGAGCTAAATCCCCAGCCACTCCCAGTATTTTCTTAATATGATTTGTAGTCCATAATGCATGAAAGCATAGTGTAAAAATTAAGAGGTATGTATTTCTGAAAATATCAAGCATAATATTATTGAATTACACTTTCACCAATAGAAGACTAGCTAGCATACTTAGGAATTTTGTAACTAATTATTATATTTCAAGCAGAAGCATTCCAGTCCACTGAGTACCCACATAAATTAATATGATTTTACAAAATTAGTTTGTTTTTAATTATTGAAGTATACATGCTATGCTGAATTATTTAATAATACTCTCTGGACCAATCTCTTTGAACATTAGTTTATCTGTTTACTGTTATTTTCCCAGAGCTAAAGGGATACTATGTTTAGCAATTTTTAAATGAACAAATGCCTTTTTAGTTTCTTGACCATACTTTGTATGTCTTTTTCATTTTATATTTCTCTTTTGCCATTAAATTAAAACTATATAACAAGATAAAGAGTGATTAAACATTTTTGGCTTGATTAGTTCAATATATTCCAGTCTCATGAAGCCTAGTATTAAAAATATTAACAGTTTAATGATTTCATTATTTTGCATACCTCATTTCCCTAGGGCAAGGTAACTATCAAAATAGAAAAGCTGTAGATTTTAAAACAATATCTTTAAACAGTAAAAAGCTAGAGAGCTAGAGTATGAGTCATAGACAGAGACAGAGGAAGATAGATGGGTACTGGGATAAAAGTCTTGCTTATGATAATAAGCTTGCCATTATTGGGTCTTTTAATAAAAAGTGCTGCATAGTACTCTACACAGTTCATCATAAACTAATGAAAAAGGTGCTTTAAATAGGAAGATAACAAATGCTTTAGAGGCTGAAAGAAAAGGAAAGAATTCCATTACAGCTATGCACACAGAGCGACTACTGCCAGGTGACAGAAGGCCTGCAGGATAGGACAGAAAAGTGAAGCTGATGATATTGCGGTAAGCTGGAACAAAGGAGATTACCACATTCTCAGTAACCTGGCACTCCTAAAGTGCTAGATGATCACAGGGCTATCTTGGATTTCCATCTTAAGATATAATACTAAACCAACTAGCATCTTCTTTTTGTGAGAAGACAATCAGATTATCTCAAAACTTTGGAATAAATCACTAAAATAATCATATATTTATTACTCACATTATTGGTTTAATTTTAAAACTAGTAATAGTTTCTTCATATTCCTTAAAAATCCATGAAATAAGAGGGGAAAACCATTCCAGCATCCCCAGGAAATCTTGCCAGTCATTTGGCTATTGGGCTGCTGATTACTAGTAGAATTGTGTTTGTTTAGAATGAATAGATAGAAAATGGGATGTAAATATCACTTGTGACTAAAAATCAAAGGTACAACATATCTCCTAGGGCTCCTTTCCTTTTTATTATGTCATTATTCATGCATTCTTCTCCTGGAGACTTACAGATACTATTTGAAATAATAATGCAATACCAGGATAAGATGGATCTAAAAATAATTTTTTAAAGGAGAGAGATATTGATTTTCTTGTGCATCTTAGTTTGGTTTTCTTTCTAATAAAGTCTATACAGAGATTAGTAGTGAACCTATAGAAATACTTCAAATAGAGCTACTAATCCAGGGCTAATGAGAGTGTTTTTCATGATCTGACACCTCTCCCCAGGTTTCAGTAAGTGACAGACATTGAGAGTAATTGTTTAGTAATCACTGTTGTAGTTTGAAAGAGTAAATACTTTTTCATCTATCAGATTCAATAGTCAATGGCTGAGGCTTATTTTATTAACTTTCTTTGCTTAATTCATTCCAGTATATTTTGTGTAAGAATTAGATTAATATCTATAGTTTAGTAAGGAATATAAAAAATGTTTTATTTTATGTAGTTTGATGTTTGACTAAATCAATACTGTATTTTGGACAGGCACTCTCAAAGTTCATGTATTTGTTATAGGTTTAATTTCCAGGGCATCGTGTTACTGGTAGGTAGAGACATCATTTTAAATTGACTTAAAATACTTATATATTGTGTCACAATAATATGTGATTCAATTACTTTGAAATTATGACAAACAGTTGCATATCCATTTCCTTGTGGATTAGACAGGGTAAGCAATGCAGTGGCAAGTGGGCAACGAGCCATGGGAAGAAGGATCCCAGGTGCTATCAAGCTGTGCTCTGGCCTGGAGCTTTCCTGTGACCAGGATGAGAACAGTGCGAGGCCATGGAATCTCTATTTTCTACTGGGCTAGAATGAACATGACTATTGCATGGGGAAGAGGCTCCAGAGACTCCATCTAATCATCTGTGGACACTTGACTATGTACAGCAGCAGTGCTGGAACCCTAGACACAGCCTTTTGGTGTATGATGGAGTCCACCACTAAAAAAAAAAAAAGGAGGAAGACTGAGATAATCCTGTAATCCTGTTAGTGAGTTGGTGACGTTCATTCCACCTGTAAGATCCTAGACTCTTGCAGAGTTCAAGCCTATACAAACTTATTTAGTTAAACTCAGGCATTATTCTCAGAACCTAGACAGGGATTATGGCTGTTGCTCTGTGACAAATCAATCTATTGCCCATAACATCTACAGGAGACAACAGGTACACTCCATGAAGGACCCTTTTGGTATTGTTTTTAGCTTTATTTTTTTGTTTTTGTTGCTGTTGCTATTCTTCCTCATTTTTTTCCTAACCTAACTCTTTTTTTTTTTCATTTTTCTTCTCCATTGCTGCTGAATCTGTCCAGTTTCAGCTTTCTTTCTCCTCTCAACTGTTCTTATTTTTATAAAAGATGGAAAATAGTCTGTCAGCCTGCTGCTTCTAGGTACCCCATATTTTCCTCTTTATCCATTATTCTCTTTTGTCCTCCAGGCAGAATGTTTTCCTAAAGTTAATGTGTTTCAGTCTTTCCTAATTTCTCTTTGTATTATCATAGGAGGTTGAATAAAAATTTTAGTGGTCTTGTTGTTCTTAGTCAGCTCTGTCTTACATTTGTTCCTTCTGTCCTCTTTTGTTCCTAAGGAACCTTATAGATTCTCTAACTCCATTTCTAATCTTTCCCTCTTCTATCTCTACCTCCCAAACTCTCCAGTGACCTTTTATTCCCAAAGTATAGTACTGCTATACTGAAAAATCTGTGTAGTGCAAGCACATTTATGATTCTAAATTTTGACATATGATTAGATGTAACTCATGAGGTTAATGATATTAGAATAGTAATTTGCAAAGCTTATCATTTCCTATGCTGTGGGATACAGGTAAGGGGCTGAAGCCATAACTCACATGGAAAGCTCCAGTCCCCTGTGAAACACACAAAAAATGGATTAATAAACAATAAACAGCAAAGTTAGAACTTTAATAAAAAGACTAAGCCTGGCCTCAACTCTTGCAGCTCTGAGCAGCAGCAGCAGAAGGCCAAATACCACAGCAGCAGAAGAAGCCAATTTGCTGAACTCACTGCAGCTTTATTTGGTACCAAGTCTTCACAATGACAATCTGAGCATGAATAAGACAGGGGGGATATACACAAAAATTCCTGTGGTTGAAGATCCTATAGGGCAGGGTAGACATCCTTAAATCCCAGTGAGTATGTCCCAGTAAGTAGGTCCCAGTAATTAAGTCTTAATGCCAGTAATCCGAGTGCTATTATCCTTGTAGTTTAAAATCTCACCAGGCAGGGCAGTTGGTCACAATAATCCCAGTAGTTGACCCCTCAGGGAAGGGAAGGCATCCATAAATCCAAGTAAGTAAGTTTTAAGTCTGAGTAAGTTATCTCTAGTTCCTGATGCTACATTATTTGATACTCTTGAGGATATTGATTGTATTATATCAGCAAATATAATGTTATTCTGATCAAATTCCTCCCATCATGTGCCAGAACTGAGATTACTGAAGGACCATTACAGATCCAAGGAAGGCAACACATAAAATAGCCATTTCCTAAGGGTTCCAAATATTAGGAAGAAAGAGAGGTGCTTCAAATATTGCAGACAGCAGTAAAATAATTAAATGAATAACATCAGCAATGGCAAAGGAATAGAAATGAGGAAAAAATGCAAAACCCAGACACAAAGATCATCACTATAGGGGAATCCAGGTTAAAGGGAAATAGGGCAACTGAAGCTCAATCCCCAGGCCTCTGAGATGGTAAGAAAAGAATATCTAGTAAAATAGAAATCAGAAATAATCCCTAAGATAAAATCAGGTTCTATCTGTAGTGAAAAAATATGATTACTAACACTAAAGAAGAGAACAGGAACGTGATAGTATTTCAGATTACAAAAGCAATGGAGGCTATTTAAACAGCTTCAGAGTTCCAGGTGATTAAAAAGTCCAACAAAAACATATGATGGACAATGAATACATATCAGGATTCATTTCTGACCTAGAAGATAAGATTGCAGCCAATGAACAGGAAAGGAATAATTTATGGAAAATGGCAAGCGACCATGAGAAATCAATACAATAGCTCCTAGAGGCTATGAAGAATTAAAAAAAAAAAAAGAAAAAAAAAGACTGATTGGAGTCACTGAGGAAACAGAAGACAGTACAAAAGATATTAAAAAGGAAACTTCACAGATATAGTGGCAACAAACTTCTCAGGAAAATCAGTAGAATGGACATACAGAGGCATACAGAATTCCACGTGGCTATCATATAAACAAAACTGTACAATGTATCCAACAAAAAATGAAATATTGAAAGCAAAGAAAAGAAAAAGACCACATACAAAGGGAAGCATATCAGGGTCACAGCAGACGTTTCAGCACAAACACTCAAATGAAGGGAATCTGGAATGAAATGTTTCAGGTCTTGGAGGAAAACAGTTCTCTAACTTCGACTGATATATACTGCAAAACTGTCTTTCAGAATTGATAGGGTAATAAGATAACTTCCATGACAAAGACACCTAAAAAACATCACAAATACAAAAACTGTACTCCAAAAGTCTAAAAAATATCTTGCAAAAATAATAACATAAACTCAGGGGACCCAAAAGAATGAACTCATTGGACAAGGAAAGAAACTGAATAGAGAGGGGCAAAAAAACAAGAATAAAAGAACCAAGAAGAGGAAACCACTATGACATGGTTCAATCAATCCATATCAGTCATGACCATGAATGTCAATGTCCTCAATGCACAAATTAAGACACAGACTGGCAGAGTGGATTAGAAACAAGATCCTATAATTTTATGCATACAAGAAATACACCTAATTCAGAAAGAAAGTTATAGACTAAAAGTAGAAGGATGGAAAGCAATTCTCTATGTTACAGGTAACTGCAAAACAGCAGAGTGGCTATCCTATTTTTCAGACTATCAGACTTCATACCAAAATTGACTGAGAGATGAATAAAGATCCTACATCCTCACAGATGGAATGATCCTAGCAAAACAGATGACATTTATAAATATTTGTGTACCAAATTCTAATGCACCCAACTACATAAAACAAATATTAATGGACATAAAAAGCCAGATAAAGCACTAATACACTAGTTATAAAGGACTTCAGTATGCCACTCTCACAAATAGATTGACTGGAAAAAAAAGGCAGTAATGAAATATATGGGCCAAACCAAACTTTTGAACAAATGGGCTTAATATATGTCTATTTCAATCCCACAAAGTCACAGTATGCATTCTCAACTGCTCATGTGTCATTCTCCAAAATACATCATATTCTACTTCATAGAGCATGGTTAGTAAGTCCAAAAGAATTGAAGTTATCTGCTGTATGCCATCAGGACATAGTTCCCAGAAATTGGAACTGAATAGGAAAAGAAACTCCAAGGCCATTACCAATACATGGAAATTTAATAGCACTCTGCTGAAAAACCAATAAAACAATAAAACACTGGCAAACAGAATACAGAAAATCACCAAGAAGAGCATACACTCTGAACAAGTTCAGTTTATGCAAGGGACTCAAAGATGGTTCAATGTATATAAATCAATAAATGTAATACACTATATTAATAGACTCAAGAACAAAGAACATATGGTATTCATATCCAATGCAGAAAAGCATTTGACAAAATCCAACACCTATTCATGATCAAAATTGTACTGATAATTGGAATAATTGGACTTTATCTAAACCTAATAAATGATTTTTTTTATATAGAAACCAATAGCCAGGATCACACTTACTTGTCAAAGACTGAAACCTTTCTCTCTAAGATCAGGGGCGAGACAAGTATGTCCACTATCACCGCTCCTGTTCAATATAGTACTGGAAACATAAGACACACCAATTAGACAAGAAATATATAAAAGAAATAAAGATATGAAAGGAAGAAATTTAACTGTTATTATTTGCTGATGACATGTTACTCTATACAGAAAATTCTAAGAACTCAACCAAAGGATTGCTACACTTAATTGTCCACTTTAGTACCTAGCCAGATACAAGGTCAGTGCTCAAAATCCAATAGCTTTTGTACACACAAATAACAGATTAATTTAGAGAGAAATTGGAGAATCAATTCCTTTCACAATAGCATCCAAAATATGAAATATCTAGGAATTAATCTAGCAAAGGAGGTGAAAGACCTTTATTCTGAAAAAGGAGCATTCTGGAAAAAGAAGATTGAAGAGGATATCAGAAAATGCATAGACATCCCTTGTACCTGACTAGAAAGAATCAATATTGTCAAAATGGTTATACTCCTACAAATATTGTATAGATTCAGTGCAATCCCAATTGGAATCTCAAAAACTTATGTCACATATTTAGAGAAAATAACTCAAAAAGTCATCTGGAACCAGAAGAGTTGTACAAGGACATAGCTAGGTTACCAAAATACCAATTTGAAACTATAGTAGCAAGCCACTTTGATAGAAACACCATGATATTGACAAAATAACAGACCTGATGTCATGAGCAAATATCAGGTAAGGAGACTCAGACTAGGGTTACCCTATAAATCACTCTTTAATTATCCAAGACTCCCTTTAATAAATACACACTACAAGTCACAATTAATATCAAGTCCAGGCCAAAATATCCAAGAAATGCCCTATAGAGAATATAAGTCACTACAACCCAGGTAACTATAGTAAGTATTAGACAGTTCCCATAAGTCATCCTACCATGCTCTAATCCAGGTTTGGATACTCTAGTCTGGCAATGGATCATGCTTTATTGGGGATGATGGGTGTTGATGTATTCACAAGGAGTCAAACATCCATCAGGCAGTGCCTCAGCATTCTTGGGGCTTCTGGCTGCATGTCTCTTGTCCAGCCTCCTTATATACTAGCTTTTGGATGGAACTTTGGTTTATCATATGGTTCCAGTTTGGGTGTTGCTGGTCTAGCATTGACAGGTGTCGGGTGTGTTTATGATCTATCCTACATCCTATGTTCAAGCCTTATCTCTAAAAACACATTTATACTCTCTAAACCTGAAGATCAGTGGAACACATTAGAAGATCCAGAGACAACTTCAGATATGATAAGCCACCTTATCTTTGACAAAGGAGCCAAATATCCTTGTTGGAGAAAAGATAGTCTCTTTATTAAGTGGTGCTGGATAAACAGGGGTTTAACCTGCCAAAGACCAAAGCTAGACCTGTGTCTTTCACCATTCACTAAACTAAAATAAAAATGGATTAGACATTTAAATATTAAAACAGAAATATTAAACCTGTTTGAAAACATGTTCTGTAGAACTTCGGGAAACACTGGTTTAGGAAAAAACTTTCCTGAACAAAACCTCTACAGCATGAGCACTAGCAGAGGAAATAAACAACTGGGATCTCATCTTATTAAAAACCCTTTGCACAGCAATAGATCCTACCAGCAGATTGCCAAGAAAACTAATATTATGAGAAATATTTTTAGCAGCCATTTTATAGACAGAGGACTACTATGTAGAGTATATGTGCTTAAAAAAGGAGCCGCCCCTCCAATTGAAAGACTCAGTTCAAAAATGAGTGCCTGGAATGAATAAATGCTTTTAAAAGGATGAAGTGAAACCAGCTAAGAAACATAAAGAAATGCTCAATATTGTTGGTCACTTGATCGATGCAGATGAAAACAACACTGAGATTTCTGTGGGGTGATAGGCACCCTTCTCTACCGTGAATGGGAACATAGATTGGAACAGCCATTGTAAAGATTCCTCAGAAAACTAGGATCAGAAGTCTCCTTTGACCCTGTTGTTCCCTTGCTAGGTATGTACATGAAAGAAAAGATTCATATCATAGCAACATATTTGTACCCATGTTTATATTTACAGCAGCTAAGTTGTGATAGCTAAATCTTGGGAACAACCCATATGTCCATTAACTGGAGAATGTATAAAAGATGTGCTTTTTTAATAAAATGAAATATTACTCTGCCATAAAGGTGGATAAGTTTCAGTCATTTATACTCAGATGGACATACCTTGAGGACAACTCATAAATGAAATAAATTGGTCACAGATACGTGAATATCTTTTCTTTTGTATCAGAAACTGAACATGTAAATAAGTTCTAAAATGTATAACAGATGTTGGAAATTAGAAAATATTCAAAGGGATAGGTGGGGTATGGGTAAGTAACAAACAGAAATAAAAAAATTGATGTTGAGAAAGGAAACAAAGCTTATGTATATAAGGGCTGGAAATTTTTAGTGTAGGCAGTGGAATGGGAAAAAATGAGCATTAAATTGTGTCATGTACTGGTATAAACTCTCAGTTTCAATTGTGATAATGATGTATATAAATGTATCAAATACTGTATCATTTCTCTAAAATAAGAAACTGAAAATGTAAAGGAGGTCCAAAGTGTAAGATAGTTACTGTGAAACAGGAAGAAAATGTTCAATGTGAAAGGAGAGATGGGGGGGCGCAGAGGAAAGCAGAGAAAGGAAAAGAATTGATGGTTTAAAAAAATGGAAACAAGGTATAATTATATAGGGGTGAGGAAATTATCAGAAAAGCATAAGAATGGGAAAAATGAGAATGAAGGTATATCATGCACAGGTACAAATTCTTAATGATGAATGTAATATTAAGGTATACCTAATATGTATCATTAAACTCAATAAAGGGGAAAATTTACTACTCAAAATATTTTTTACTATATCCCTTAGATATTCATTTAGTCCATAAAAATCTACAGCTTCATAATCAAGGTCCTCTTTTATTTACCTATTTCATTTTATCTACTGTCCACTGGTCAAAACAAAAATTCTAAGCATTCGCTCGACTACATTCCTTTACTTGAATATCCCTAGATATGAAATAACCCATCATTTTTTCTTCATATGCTCTATTATTCACATTATTTCACTGCTCATTTTACTTTTCACAAAGTAGGATTTCCTTTTCTCTACCCACAATTCTAATTTGTTCTCTATACTGCATACAGTGATTTTTCTAAAATGAAATATCATGCATATGTTGCCGTTAAGGTAGAAAGTATTCAATGACTCTTCATTACACTCAGGATAAAATATAAACTGTTTAGTAAGCCTCACCAAATTGTTTATCTTCTGGGCTCTCTTTGTCATACTTATTTTTATCTTTTAATATTCCAAGTGCCTGTACTTCATTTATAATATCAGATAGCACATCTTATTTTTATTCTCATTCTTCAGGTTTGTGCATAGCTTCCTCCATCTTGATTTTTTTTCCAGCACACACACACACACACACACACACACACACACACGCACACACACACACACACACCGTACTCTACACTTTCCCTAGATGAATCATATATACCATCTAAATTTCAGATGTGACTTTCTCTGGGAAGCTCTCCTTCATGCTATAGAATGGTTCTAGATTTCTCTTTATGTTTCTATGACAATTATTATTTCATTTACATAATACTTGTCACATTCTATTATAATTTTCTACTTTTGCCTTTTTATCCCCCATTAGCCTGTCAGCTCCACTGGGGCAAGAA
>PVIR01030676.1:0-20063 GCA_004026965.1 Petromus typicus | reverse complement strand
TTGTGAATTCATTGAATCCTTGCAACACACCATACCACAAAATCTATCCTGATGAGGATATCGAGACTTTCTTTTTTTTATTGAAATCTTTATTGGTACATTATGTATACGCATCATGATTGCACTCCATAATGGGGATTTGTACCAGTATAAGACACAATTTAATTCTCATTTTTTCCCATAGCCCTACCCACCCTACCACCCCCCTGTAAAATTTGTTTCCTTTCTTTTTTGTAGCAGCTCAGTTTGTGATTGCTACATCTTGGAAACAACCCAAGTGTCCATCAACTGGAGACTGGATAAAAAAGCTGTGGTTCTTCTACAGAATGGAGTATTACTCTGCCATAAAAAATAATAAGTTTGAATCATTTATACTTATATGGTCATACCTTGAGGATATCCTCATAAGTGAAATAAATAGGTCACAGGTAGGTAAATATCGCATCTTTTCTCTGGTATGAGAAAATAAAGATGTAAATGAGTCCTAGAATTGTATGTTATATATTGTGAAATAGAAAATACTCAAAGTAAAATAGGGTGAAGGGGGAAAAATAATGAGATCATAACAAAAAAGAAAGGATATTGAGACTTTCTACTCCTGCTCTTGGTCCAAGCTCCGGATAGAATAAAAGGGGGAGTATAGTTGTTCAGACTCTTGAGTTACCACTGATTCGATTTGGTAATTTTCCGCAGTCACATTAGCTAGACTTTGGGAGATGACTTCCGGAGTCCCGACACTTAACTGTAAAACTGACTGATTTTTAGTACCTAACCTCTCGTTTTTGGCGGTACTGGGGATCAAACTTGGGACTTTGCGCCTGTCAGGCAGATACCGGAACCACTGGGCTTAGTCTCTGGCCCTAGGACATAAGCTCTTGATCACAACCTGTATGTTTACTTTCATTTCTGATAGAAATGACTGGAAAGTAGTAGGTTATACATTTCTCATATAAGTTTATCCAAAAATTCTAGGAATTTTTTTTTTAATTGAAAGCAAGGGTCTGATCAGGCAAATGTCTTTTCATACACTTAAAGGTCCAACTTGGACTTAGGAGGGCTGCCCTTCAAGTTTTCTTTGACATACACACACAAAGAAATTTTAATTGTAGAGTCTCGGCGCCCTGGGACAGACACACGACAGTAGCCTACAGAAAACAGTAAGTTCTTGTTCTGTGAAATGTCAGTGGAGACTTGCCTCTGAAGAGGGGAAAGGAAGCGTCCAGGGGTTCACTTCTGGCTTCAACCACCACCTTTCAGCATGATGCCACTCAGGCCGCTCAGCGGCATCTTTAAAATGGGAATAAAATACCTTAGGCAGGGCCCAATAATCTCTCCAGTAACGTTCTTTGGGAAAAGCCTTCTCCAGCTGGGGTATTACTGACTTTACAGGGGCAGGGAGCCGCAGGAGTCCGCTCTTTGAAAGATGCTGAGCGAGGGAATTCTGCCACCAGCAGATGGAGGACAGACTGGGACTGCGTGGTCCCCCCCCCCGCCGCCTCCCCGCGGGGCCAGCCGCCCCCAGCCTGCCCGGGCGCACCCAGCCGCGCGGTGCCCGCTCGCTCGCACAGCTTCCGCCGCCTGTGTGGAGCGCGGACGCAGCCACAGCCCCGCCGCCGGCCGAGCCGCGCCGCCCCGGGCAGCCCCGCGCCCTGGGACCGGGGACCGGGGCCCTCGAACCCGGCTCGCGCGCGCACCACAGCCCCGCGGAGCGCCCGCGTTTCTGTAGGTGCTCGTTTTACACGCGGGTCTCTTCCTTTCTTGCCGGATGACTTTGAGCCCTAGTTCTGCGGGAAGGGGGACCGCGGAGAGGCGCTCGCCCAGCGACTCCTCGTCCAGCGTCGGCCCCTTTAAGAAGCCGAGTCGGTCCCGCCGCGGCTGCTGTTCGGATCGCTAATCCCCCGGAGCCCCGTTTTTATTTATTTATTTTTTTTAAGGAAAGAAAAAAGAGGAGGGGGGACCGGGCAGCTGTCTCTTTAAATGTGATTTCCTTCTATTGTATTTGAATCGTGATCAGGAAAAAGGAAATGAAACCAGAGACAGAGGGAAGCTGAGCGAAAATAGACCTTCCCGAGCGAGGAGGAAGCCGGGGCGCGCGGTCCCTCCCGTCCCCAGGCCGCCGCCCCCTCCGCTCGCTCGCGACCAGCCGCGCGCCGCGACCCGGGCCGAGGCGAGGGCCCCGCGGGCGGGCGGCGCGCACCTCCGGGACGGCGGCGCGAACGGGCGGGCGGCGGGGACGGCGGAGCGCGATGGAAGGTTAAGTGTGGCGCGGCTGCAGCGCCCGGGCCCGGCTGCGCCCCCGGCCCCGCCTCGGCCGCAGCGCGCCCGCAGCGCGGTGATTCGCTCTCTCTCTTTGGCGTTTGAAGGGAGCGCGGCGAGCGTCCTTGAGCGCGGAGGGCCGAGCTCGCCGCCGGAGCGTCGGAGCAAGAGGACGCGCCGGAGCGGCGGCGGCGGCGGCGCGCGAGCACCCGAGGGCGTCCGAGCCACAAAGGAAGCGCCCCCGCCGCCCGGCTCGCCGCCGCCCTCCCCAATGTCCTCGGCCATCGAGAGGAAGAGCCTGGACCCGTCCGAGTAAGTGCGGCTTCGCGTCCCCGCCGCCGCGGTGCCCACGGCCTCGCGCCCCGGGGCGGGAGGTGGCGTGGGCGGCCCGCGAGGGGCTCCAGGTGCGCGGCCGCCAGCGCGCGCGAGGGTCCCCCCGGCGCTCGCAGGTGACTCCGGGGACCCTGGGAAGGGGATGGACGGGGGGCGGTGGGAATCGAGGTGGGCAGGCGCCGCTGGGCCCCTCCAGGGTGCCGGGGACAGTCCCCAAAGCCCTGGCCGGCCAGAAAGTTCGCACTAGAGCCGGCACGGGGGCGCTGGCGGGGACGCAGGTGCATCCGGGGAGCGTGTGGGGCTCCATGCTGCTTCCGTCTCCCCTCTCGCTACTTCTCTTTGTCCATTTGGTCCTGCAAAGGGGGACATTCCAAGTGGAGGCCTCCGGAATCCCCGACGACCCCTTTCCGGGCCCGCGGGTGGAGCGGCTGCGGCGGTGGAGTGGGTGACAGGCGCGCGGGGGGGATCCCGCCTGCCCGCCTCGCCTCGGAGTCCCCGGGCCTCCAGACTCTGACAGAGCCGCTGGCCCAGAGTTAATCTGGCTACCCGGACTCCCCAGCCCAGGCATCCAGTGGCCTGCGAGCCTCGAAAGTCACTGCCGTTTTGGGTACAGGTATATTTTTCCAGGGAGCGAATCGCATACTTTCAGCTCAGGGAAGCAGAGCTCTCTACTGAGCTGTGCAGCATCTATTTTCTGAACCTTGCCCCGCTTTGGAGTGAACGTGACCTTTTCCCAACCTGCATTCTCGATCCACTCAGGAACTTTGACTTGGCGAGAAAGGGGGTGTTTAAGGTATCATTTCCCCCATCAACGCAAATGGCCTTTTAAGAGTCATTAGCTGTCTGGTTTTGAATTTTTATTCCTTTGAAGTCCCCATCTAATCCTTTGAAGGGATTTGTTACACAAGACCAAAGGAACTAGTTAATGACTTGTCCATTTGTGCTTTCAGGAGGCATTTTTTTTCTTTCCTTGGTTTAAAAGAATTGTGCTTTCCTGCTTGAAGTACCACCCCCTCCCAATTTCAGCCTTCTGTGGTGTTTATTTACCTGGGCTTTACCCTCCGTTACCAGCATAAAAACTCAGCAGGTTCCCATAAAACACAGGAAGTACCGGATCCAGTGAGACCATAAACATCACTCTGCAGTCTTCAAGGTTAAGACACCAGCCCCATAAGGAGCCAGGTTTGTTGTAACAAAGACCCAGCTTCCTTAAACAAATTCTCAGGAGGAGAGTAACATTCCCTTTTAAAAATGTAGACAGCTAGACAAACAATGGATGGATGGTTTGCCCACTTTTCCATATACCTAGGATGGCAACTGGTCTCTGCCTTTTTAGCATTGTAGCAAGATTGTAGTGATAGTGCTTGCGAATGAGGAGGGCGGATCAGTGTCTCAGGCCTTTTCCATCTGCAGATCTCAGTCCCAAATCCTTTTATTAGAAGGTCAGTCAGGATGGTTTGGTCCCCTAAAAGGACTGCAGTTTGTGCGTTCTTCCCCTGAGGTTAGACGGCTGACACACCCTAACTTCAGAGCACCTCACCGCTGAAGCCTCTGGGTTTCATCTTTCCCTCCATCCTGTGCTGGCCAAGGCAGGTCTGAACTGAAGATGGACAAGCTAGGGGAGAAGGTGCTGCGTTACCTCCCACACCCAACTGGAAATTATCCCGGAAACCCCGGCTGAAGTGATGGTTAGGACAGGCTCTCGGGCAATGTCACATATTAATTTGAAGATGGATGCCACTCCATCATTGGCTTGGATTTTCTACCAAAGATAATCCGATGTTATCCATTAAACATGCAAAAAGATAGATTGAACTAGTGCTCTCCTCTATGTCAGCCCCTGGCCAGGGTCCTTTGGTTTCCATTTCTTCTGCAGCTGACTCTCAGGCTATGCAGATGCTCCCTCCAAGCCACCTCAGTCATTCCTGTCCTGTGTCCACAGACACAGAGGCCAGCTGAGGCGCATGTGCATGCACGTGCGCACACATGCATGCACACATGCACGCATGCATGCAAGAAGCTGGTCAGCAGAAGACAGCCCAAAGGCACCAGGAGAAAAGCTTCTTGTGCTGTGCCATCCGCGGCCCTTGCCACCCACCTTCTGGGCGGTTTTGTACCAGTTAAGTGCACTTTCTCATTTTTCACAGTTGGTTGGCAAAAGCAGCTTCAGGCGTCCAGGATGGCTGAGACTCTTTCCACATGTGTTCCTGGAAGCCCAGAGTAAGACCGTAGACTGTAGAAAGAGAGAGAAGCAGGTGTGGATGGACACACACAGACAGGCCAAGGGCGTCTGTTATTGTTTGGACAGAAGGCCAGATAGAAGTCCTTACATACGTCGATAGAAGCAAAGACGTGGGCAGTCTCAGTGCTGTTCATCGAAGGTGTTTTCCACCCAGCCAACTGCCTTGAGCCTTACACTTCCTGTTTCTAGAAGAAGGTAACCTTGTACTCTTACTGCAACCTGAGGTTTGCTGTAACCCTAAATATCCGTTCTTCGCTGGATAGAGACACTGGCAGTTGTCAGAGGACATTAAAACGTGGGTTCCCTGCGTCTCCCTGTCCCTGAGTATAATGGGTGTTGAGCTTAGTCAGGCCAGTGAGGACACAAGGTCACCAGGAGAAATACCTTTTGGGAATTCCACTGTTAGAAGAAAATCCTTTAAGAAAAATAGATCATTTGGGGCTGGGGAGTTAGCTCAGTGGTTCTGGCGCCTGTCTTGCAAGCGCAAGGACCCAGTTCGATCCCTGGTAACCACATAACAATACTGGGCGTGGAGACTCACCCCAGCAGCAACCAGTACCACATACCACAGTGCCGGGTGTGGTGAACTAAGTTTATATTTGACTAAAGTTCCACAGATGATTTTTTTGGGTGGTGCTAGGGATCGAACACAAGCCCTTGTGCTTCCAAGGTAGGTGTGGTACCACAGAGCTAAATCCCCAGCCAGAGATGATTTCTTAATTATTACAAATCAGCAAGTTTTTTTTTTTCCCTTTAGCCAGTTAGTACAATGATCATTCCTTCCATCCTTTTTCTTTTGCAAAAGTTATGTATTTTAAAATGCAAAGCAAAAGGATTCAGGTTCCAGTGAAGCAGTGTGAGTGGAAGCTTTATGCACGGCCTTGTAAGGTGTCATGGCTCCCTGTGGGCGGATTGCCCAGACAGAGGTTTCTGCGCCTACCTTACTGTCTTCTACTCTTTTAAGATCTTTGTTTTTGCACCTTCTCTATTTCCCCCCACCTAAATTAACTTTATTCCGGTCAGCTTTGCTGTTGTGAAAGTTTTCCTGTGATTAAAGAAAAATGTACTTTATCGATTTAACTACAATGGTCTTAATATCTGGGATTTCCAACAAAAAAATTCAGTAAGAAGATCAGGATGCAGAGTGATAAAGATGTGTCATGTACTAGTACAAACCCTCACTGTTGAATGTGATCATAATATATGTATGAAATGTCCCAATAAAATCAATTAAAAGGAAATAATTATGGCTAGAAAGATCTGTTATATCCTAATGGGATTTTTTACTTTGGAACAAAGAACAACCTGACATACTTTAGGCTGTGCTCTTCTTTTTTCCCCACCTCTGCTTTTGTGCACTGCCAGGTAGTAGGGTGGCTTGAAGAGCCAGTAGGACTTCACAGGGTTTTACCACTCTGGGGAGTCGGATGTCCTGACTGCAAACAGCTCTTTTAGTCTCAAGTGCCTCCCTTACGGTTAGCCAGTGTCTTGGGTCCTTGGTGCAGGAAAAAGGAAAAGAGTGAGGTCTTGGAAGAAAGAAGAGTTTGAGGAGCAGGTGGGAAAGATGGGGGAAAGACCAGAGGTGCCCACAATAGCGCTGGGTTGTGGGTGGGGGTCTAGCGCCACCTGCAGGCCTCTTGGTGTCCTGCATTTACTTCTAGGATCTTGAGTGCAAGATGTAACATCTCCTGTCTTGACTGAGCTTCAGCAGGTGTCTCCAGAACCTGACCCAGGATGTATTGTCTCATCCATTCTCGTTATGTTGTTGGAAAGCAGTGGACTGAGGCCCAGAGCAAGTTCAGACACCTGGCAAGCTTGTCGCTAATGCTTGGGCTCCTCCCCAGGGAGCCAGTGGACGAGGTGCTGCAGATCCCTCCATCCCTGCTGACATGCGGCGGCTGCCAGCAGAATATCGGGGACCGCTACTTCCTGAAGGCCATCGATCAGTACTGGCACGAGGACTGTCTCAGTTGTGACCTGTGCGGGTGCCGGCTGGGCGAGGTGGGACGGCGCCTCTACTACAAGCTGGGCAGGAAGCTGTGCCGGAGGGACTATCTCAGGTACCTGCCCTGCACCCCTGGGGGACATCTGGGTCCGGGTGTGTGGTCCCCAGCCTCAGACGAGACTCAGCCACACCCTGCAGAGGAGCAGCTGGCCCTTCCTCCTCCTGAGATCTTGGGGAAACACATTCCTGGGTGATACGATCCTAATATTTTTAAAGGTAAGAAAAGGATACACAAAGTCAGAATAGTGCTTCTGTCCGGCCACAGGGCTGCAGAGTACACACACAGAGAGTCATAGGATCTTGGAATGCTTTTGTTTGGGGTTTATTCTTAGGAACTCACTTAAGTGCTTCAAAACATGTGAGGTGTGATTTTTAATATGGTCACTATTTTAAGAATTAATTACAGTAAAAGACGCACTGCTGCTCACGCCCCCCCCAACCCCTGTCACTTCGCACACGCTCCCCCTGTCATTGTTGCCAGTTCCTGAGGCAGTTCTGGAAGCCCTCTCTCCTGACTGTCTTTACTGGTGCCGGCCAGCCTGCCTCATTGTCCTGAAATGATTCACAGAGATTTACCCTCATGGTCATCTTGTCTTTGAGGAAGATCCAGGAATCATACAGTGCTAGATCTTTGGGAACGGTGGATGAGGGCACCCCGTAATGCTTCCATTAGACAGAAACTGCTGTAGATGTTTTGAGTCCATTTAGGCCATTGAGAGAGCCACGAAAAGCACAAAAGAGGACCCCCAGAACTACCTCCAAAAGTAGCAAGAGTGATGGGATAAGTGTTTGAAGTGAGTGGAGGGGATTTTGCAGGGAATGAACGGCGATGTGTCGCTCACTATGATAAAGTTTTACAATGTAAGTGCTCACCATATATTTTGGTCCCCCCCTTGGATATAGCCAGGTACAGCGGCACAGGCCTGGACTTCCAGCTGTTTGGGAGACTGAAGTGCAAAATACTGTCTCAAGATAATAAGGTCTGTGGCTCAATGATTTCCCATGCCATCCCCGCAAACCTATATACCATGATTTATAAATATTATATTGTCTGATTCCAGTAACATGCAATGAGGAATACAGAAATTAGAAAGTCTTTTCTGGCCACGGAGCTCCAGTTTTGACTCTCAGAGTGCAAAGGATGTCAAGGCAGAAGCCCCGAAGTCAGTAAGAGCTCTGCGCCTCTGCACCATTGCTTTCGAGCTCTTTGATCTTGGGCAAGTTACCTAACTTCCCTGAGTCCTATTGGTAAAGTGGGGAGAGCAATAGTATCTACTTCTGAGGGTGAAGACAAGATGGGATTCTACATGGAAATGGCTGCTTTTTTGGGGGGTGGGGGGACAAGGTCTCGCTTTGTAGTTCAGGCGGCCCTGAGCTCAGCCTCAAACTCATATCACAGCAATCCTCCTGCCTGTGCCTCCCGAGTGCTGGGATTACAGGCGTGAGTCACCATGTCCAGCACTGTGGTATGTGGTACTGATTGCTGCTGGGCGTGAGTCTCCACGCCCAGTATTGTATGTGGTTACTGGGGATTGAATCCAGGACCTTGTGCTTACAAGGCAGGTGCTGGAACCACTGAACTAAATCCCCGGGCCCAATGGCTGCTTTTATAACATACCTGTATGATAGGCTCATAAGTTACTTTCCAATATAATGGACAGAGAGATGTAAGAATGGAAGATTGGCTTAGGACAGTTTCCTGCCTTGGGCCGTAGAAGCGGCCAGGTGAACTTTCAGCATGCAGTGAGGTGAGCCTTTGCTGGGAGGGTGCTCACGTATGCAGCTTGTATGTGCTGTGGAGGAAGCTCCGGTTCCTCTGCCGTCAGTTCTGCTCAGCTGCGGCAGAGGGTCCATGCTGCACGCAGCCCTAATCCTCGGGTCCATCCAGCCTGCAGACACTGCCCTCGACTTCGCCGCACTTGGCTTCCAGCCCTGCTCTTCCTCCCTCGTCCACCTCCGAGCATTTCACGGGGTTCTGGGTGATCCACACTGGAGGCAGCTTATCAGCTCACCCTTTTCCTCCCCTCCTGAATTCCCTGAGAAAGTCCTGTGGATAGAGTGGTTCTGAAAAAATATACCTAGAATTTTTTTTTCAGTTATCATGATTATAATTTTGGTAATTTCCTATTTTTTAAAGAAATTTTTCTTTCAATCACAAGCAAATAGAAGTGGGATAAATACAGGGCTGGTTTTGCTCCCTCCCGACTGCCAAATCAGTCAGAAAGCAGACGGCTAGATGATTCCCACCGGGCTCCCGACCACATCCCCGTCGAATCATTTGAATCTTATTAAATGAAGTGCAGCTACGGTAAGGTCAGAAGAGCCGGGTTTTATATAACATTCAAGAATAAAACCAGTGCTGCCTGGGCTTGTTAATCTTTTCCATTTTCAAAAAGGAGAGAAAAAAAAAATAGTCTGAGAGAACCCAGTGTTAATTAACTTGGGTCTTGGTGACATGAAATAATTCTTCTCCCTGCTACGTTCCCAGGAAACATGTTAATTAACTCAGTGTTCGTGTGGGCGTTCCCAGCCACCCCTTAATATTTGTATTATTGTGATTAAAATGGGCAGCAGAAAGCTTAAGACCTGACACCTCTTGACAGAAGAGAAAAATTATAATTTTTTTTGCTTCAGCGATGGGCTTGTTTTATTTGCATTCTTAGCATATCGGGCAGTGTCTTTTAACAAGGCAAGTTGGAGGAGAGACTCGGCATTCCCTGATAGGGTCCAATCCCTCTTCTCTCTGGGATAACTTCTTCCCAGGAGGATTCCCTGTAGCTGACTTGTCTCTTACAATTCTCTTCAGATATTTGACCTCATATATTCATGAGATCCCGTAGGGAACCTGACTCCTGTCCCTATTATATTGTTGGGGACCTAACTTCAGCTATTATTGCTGGTGCTCAGCCTAGCTCTCCTTAGATCTGTTTTTTGGGGGGGGCCAATTTTAGGGTGAGTCACCTCCAGACATCCAGTGGTTATACATTTTTTAAATTTTTTTAAAGATAAGGTCTTGTTATGTAGTTCAAGATGAGTTTAATCTCCCTATGTGGCCTAGGCTGGCCTTGAACTCAAGGTAATGCCCTCAATGCTGGGATTACAGGCGTGAACCCCATCTGTCCAGCACCTGTTACATCTAGAGGTATGTTGGCTTTGCCAGACTGCAGGACCTTCACCAAGAATGCGTGATGCTGGGATCCCAGAGCCCCGTTAATGGGGTCTGGAGCCAGGCTCCTTGGGGCTTACCACTCCCCGGAGGTCCCAGAGCATCAGACTGAAGCTGTTGCTGAGGGACTGTGGCTGAGACTGAAGCTTGGCTTCTTCCCTTTCCCTCCCTTCTCCCCTCCGCTTCCCAAGGCTCCTATGAGAACATCTCTAAGAAATCACTTGCACAAATCCCCCTGCAGGGTCTGCTGCTGGGATATCCCGCCTTAGTAAGAGGCCAACTGTTGGTGCCAGCCTGGAGCTCAGCGTGAGGGCCTGCTCCGTTTTCAGCCCTGTTGGAATCACAGAGTTGCTGCGTGGAAGGGGCTCCGGGGCCCTTCTCTATCTGTTCTCTTGGTTCTAGCCGAAGCCACACAAGCCCAGAGACAGGATACCATTTTCTCAGGCCACCTGGCTGTTCAGAGGTGATGTGGGGATCTGAACTTCTCTCCCAAATCTTTGTGCTTTCTCCTTCCCTTCATTAGCTTCCTGATGTGATGTAATCTACCCCCGACTGCCCTTTAATAAGCTTCCTCCTTCAGGATCTCGTGCCCCAGGCAATTGGACTCATTCCACGAAATCTTCGATGTGTCTCTGCTCAGGCCCAAACTTAACTTACTGAATAGTCAGGAAAGCAGAACTCTTTCCGCTCTGTGACCCCCAAGACAGGGTCGCCGACAGCTCTGCCATCTGCCCCGGTGGGGCGGGTCACATGTTCTCCCTGCTAATGAGTCCACTACCAGGTGGTACTTGGAAGCGCTTGGATCCCTCCAGTGGAAATCAGTATTCCGGGGGAAATGAGCCAGCCTTGAGCTAACGTGAGCTCCCTGCTCACAGCCCAGGCTTCCTGCCCAGTGTTGCAAAGTCTGGCATCTGCCTTCACCTCCCTTAGAACCTCTCGGTAGGGACCGCTGGATGCTCTGATTTTCTGAAGTTAAGAACGTCCACTAAGAACAACCTTGCTCTGTTCTAAGGACTTTATGTGCTGTGTGACCAGTCCATGGTACAGACGACGCTGCAGGGAGGCCAGGGCAGTTGGGGTTGCAGTGGGATGTATTCACACGGGGCCGGTGCTGGCTTAGCCCTTGGACCTGCCTAGTTGGGTGTTTTCAACAATAGCTGGGCGAGGTGGAGAGTCCGTACTGCCATTCAGTGATGTGCAGAGAAACCCAGTCAGGTACTCGGGTCCCCGCAGCGGGTCCTGGACAGCAGGGCTGGGTCTTCGGGGCCCAGTATGTGTGATATTCAACCTGCAGGTTCGTTCCCAGACTGTACCCTGCATCAGCACCATCAGTATGTGGACAGCTGGTCCTTCTCCCCTGTGTCTCCAGCAGATTTTTTTTTTTTGAGACAAGTTCTCGTTGTGCAGTTCAGTCTGGCCTTGAACTCACAGTGATCTTCCTGTCCCAACCTTTTGAGTGTTGGGATTACAGGCGTGCGCCCGAGCGGTGTTGATGCTGCTGGCCTGGGAACGAGACATTTTTTCTTTTTTTTTCTGGGGGGCAGAAGCAGAGATTGAACTCGGGACCTTGCACTTGCCATGCAGGTGATGGCACCACTGCGCTACATCCCTGGCCTAGGCAACTAGACTTTGAGAACCACTGCATTGACCTCTACTAAGTTGTAGCTCCCACCCCAACACTGAGTATTGTTTGAAATAAGTTTATTTCAGATTTCCTTACCAGCAGATGGTAAGGAAGAGTGGGGGAAATCCAGGACCTGTTCCCTTGTGGAATCAGTGCTACTGATGTGGTAGAGGTGGGAGCCTTAGATGTCTGTTTCCAGGGTAGCCTTGAGCAATCCCCACATCCCATGTTCTTTCTGGTATTGGAAATTGAATCACTAAGTTTCCCAGGCTGGGCTAGAACTCGGTCCTCCTGTCTCAGCCTCCTACAGTGGGAGGATTATAGATGTGCGACATTTCCTGCTTCAATTCTCCCTCAAAGGGGTCCCAAGGACTCTCCTCTAGCTCCTCTTCTGCAGCAGAAGTTTCCCGAGGAAGGCACATTTTTTGCCCCTTATTGCAAGTCTCTGATGAGTGAGTTTGCAGGAGCAAGCTGGGGTGGCCTGGGGCTGTGCAGAGTGGTTGCTAAGGACAGAAAAAGGAGGCGTCAGATCCAACCAAGGGTCACAGTGTCATCGTGGTCATCCTCCGCCTTCAGGTTCAGACTAGAGTCCAGCTTTTGTAGCTTCCAGGCACCTGGACACCCACTCTCCCCAGCAGAGCCCAGCACATCACCTTTCCTCCCACCTGTCTGTCCCTTCGGATCTTAGCCCTTCCTTCTCTTTGTCCTAGGCTTTTTGGCCAAGATGGTCTGTGTGCATCCTGTGACAAGCGCATCCGTGCCTATGAGATGACCATGCGGGTGAAAGACAAAGTTTACCACCTGGAATGTTTCAAATGTGCCGCGTGTCAGAAGCACTTCTGCGTGGGTGACAGATACCTCCTCATCAACTCCGACATCGTGTGTGAGCAGGACATCTACGAGTGGACTAAGATCAACGGGATGATATAGGCCGGAGGGCCCGGGGTGGTGTCGGCTGGGGACGCTGCGTACACGGCGTCTTCCCAGCGTCTTGAGTCTTAGGCACCGTGGGGATCGGCGGGTGGGGTGAGGCATTTCGGAGGGGAAGCTGCAAACTTACTGGGAACCAAGATAGAGCTTCTGAGGGGAATAACGCAAGGGCCGAGACTCCCACGTGACAAAAGGACCAGCCCTCTTAGAACATCGGGCCGTCACCTGTCCATAGAAACTGACATGAGCCGTGGAAAGGAAAGGCATTGAGGGCCAAGTAGGCCCCATTGAGGGCCAAGTGGGCCCCGTGCCGTTGCGAGGCGCTCTCCCTCCGCCAAGGGGAGGTGCTGCGACGCACGGCTTGTAGGGGACGCGCTCAGTTGGTTTCTTCTTGGCTTCTCTAACCATGGCCCTTCGCTGTCCTCACGCAAGAGCCGGGCAGGAGGGCAAGCGGCCCTCCTTTTTCTCTTGGCCTTTTCCCCCCCAAGTCTTAAGCTTGGAGCTCGAGGCAAGCTGCATGGAGACACATTTCAGTTGGGAATAAACACCACGACTCATAAGCAATTATGTAAGGAGATGCTGAGAAATCACTGTAGACACCTTGGTTTTGAGGTGAGGCGTTCCAGATGGTTTCTATACGAATGTAAATCCAAGAAATCAAAGTTGTTCAACTATTTTATTATCTTAGATTATATCAAAGTATTTGTTGTGTGTAGTTTAAAAAACAAAAACACCTTTGCAGACTTAATAAAAACAACTGACTTAAACGCACCGTCGTGTCTTTGATAATGACAGTGGGAAAATGGTTTGCCTTTCCTATTGTAAAGGGAAAGTGAATAAGCAATTTACTTCTAGGTCAAATAAAAGCTTCCATTTATTGCAAAGGTTTCTATGAGGTTTATATAGGTTTCTATATTACTGGCAATTATATAAGAGGTCATCATGTAGCTCAGAGGGATGTAGAATAATTAAATTGTTATTGTAAAATGTGCATTTCGCTTCAGCATTGTGTGGAGAGAGCGGGAGGCAGCAAGATCATTGCCTTTGGGAATCTTGTAACCTAGAAAGCTCACAAATACATAAAACAGATTCCCTTTGGGAGAGGAGGTAATTACCTAGTGTGAAATGTGGCAAAGATGCTGAGCTTGACACTTCGATTTTCCAAGACGTGTGTCTTAGGGTATTTTATGACAAGTGGTTAAGAGGACCTTACTTTGAAGATTTAAACCGGGCACCTGCCTCGGCTTGTGCGGTGGTTTCCTTTCCCGGCCTCTGCCGCCACCGTGAACTGGCGAAGAGCGCCACCTGCTGGTCACCATCACTCAGCCCGCAAGGCCGAGGACTAACCTCCGGGAAGTGTGTACGGTAATTTTAAATTATTTCATAAAAATATTGACAACCACCAAGAAGTCGAAATGTGTTTAATTATCAAAGGATCAGAAACATGCAGCGAGGGCTGCAGCCAATTAACTATGGGAGCCCTCTCAAGTCTTATCACTAAGACCTTGTTTATTTATTTTTTCCCAGTGGAGAAATAATAAAGCAATATCTGTTGGCCTGTCAAATGCTGAAAGGGGTTGCTCAAGGTGTCCTATTTAAAACAAACCCCATTCCGCCGAGTCCTAGCCCAAGTGGAGGTACAGTTCTGCAGGTCAGGAGTCGCTTGTTCCCCATCAGCGATTCTCAGTATTAGCGTCAGCTGCCAACCTCCGGGTCCCAGCTCAAACCCACTGACAAACCCTGTGGATGAGGCTGACTTAGCAACCCGTGTTTTAACAAGTCCCGCAGGTGATTCTGACTTATGCTTGAGAAAGGCTGTTTAAAATCCTGCCGTGGTAAGGAAGTCAGTGTCTGCCACAGAGGTCAACGTAGACAAGGACTGTTTATGTGTGCCTTAAACTAAAAATGTTCACATGTTCCTCACAATCCCGATATCTCCTCTGCTGCGTTAATATCAAAGTTCACATATTTTACATCTCAACTAACAGTTGTCTTGTGTCTCGTCTGCCAGAAGAATCACAATTCAATCCATTGTTTTCAACTACATCGAAGTTACTAGTAATAGATTTCAGCTTGTAGTTATCTTAATCACAGTATTTAGTAAAAATAAAAATGATCTTTGGGCCGGGGAGTTAGCTCAGTGGTTCCAGTGCCTGTCTTGCAAGCGCAAGGACCCGGGTTCGATCCGCGGTAACCACATACAATACTGGGTGTGGAGACTCACGCCCAACAGCAACCAGTACCACATACTACAGTGCCAGGTGTGGTGGCTCATGCCTGTAATCCCCAGCACTTCGGAGGCAGAGGCAGGAGGATTGCTGTGATGTGAGTTGGAGGCTGAACTCAGGGTCAGCCTGAAGCACAAAGCGAGACCCTGTTTCAAAAAAAAAAAAAAAACCCAAAAAACAAAACCAAAACCAAAAATGATCCTTGCCTTGAGCGTATAAACATTATTCCCAGCCTCTGTTGTAATATAGCATGTGTAAGTCTCAAAAACTCAACCACTGTCTTCACCATTCTTCCACAAAGCCATCCTTAACCCTTGCCATTTGTTACTGGCACCATCTTGGACAGTCTGGATGCACAGGGAGAATTTTTGTAGCAAATCGTCTAAAGGAGCCCAAATGTTTAACTCACTGCTGACTCAGAGGAAAGAGGTAAAGAGAATTCAAGCAGGATCAGCAGTCTGAGTCTCCCAGGGTGGTCCTGGCCTGAAGGTATCCCTATGTGCCCTAGACTCTCTCTCTCAACAATGGGAAATCAGCTCCCCTCCCTGGCTCATGTTTTGATCCAGTAGTTTGATGGAAGATTTTGCTCTGAACCAGCTTTCTTTTATTGCTGTCTCTAACAGAATCACGACGTAGTGTCCTACAAGGTTAACATAGGCCAGGAGCTTTGGCATCTCAAGTTTGAATTGCTATGACCAGACTTTACTCACTAACCATTTACCCAGCACTCCCTGCGTGCCAGACACTCTCCCAGACGCTTTATTAACTCCCGGAATCCACAGTACAAAGCCTTCTGGGTTTCTATTTAATGTTGCCAGCTTCAGAACTTGAAGTCCAGACAGTTCAGTCCCCTGCCCGAGGTCCAGCAGCAGCACCAGCCCTAAGCACAGCTCTTAACCCTGTGCCTCTCCTCCTCATTGACTCATCTCACAGCATAAGAGCTTTCTCGCCTGCAAAATAAGGAAAAGCAATACTTTTCTCTCCAGACTGAGGATATTTGAGTTTAGCCAGAAAAGTAAACAAAATATGGTGATGCATGGTTGGCATTATAATGAAGATATGTAAGAAGTGCTATCTAAACAGAGGAAAAGCAACAGCCAAGCAATTTAATTATGTTGGGGCAGCTATCTGGAGTTAAGAGGAGAAGACATTTGGCTTGGTCCTGGACCTGCAAGGAGGAGGTGTGGGCAAGAGCAAAAACTGGGAGAGCTTGACTTGGTGTCTTTGTTACTTTTCTTGTTATTGAGATAAAATACCTGACACCTACAAGTTAAAGGAAAAGGGTCTGGGGATGTAGCTCAGTGGCACAGCACCTGCCTGGTAAGCGCAAGGCCCTGAGTTTGAGTCCCAGCACCAAGAAAAAAAAAAAAAAAGTTAACGGAAGAAAGTTTTATTGGAGTTCACAGTTGGCAGAGACTTCTGTCCATAGTTGGCTGGCTTCATGGCAAGGTGGCATGGCAGAGGGGCATCACAGAGGAGGAACAGTCTATGGCAGGGCAGGCAGGAGGCACCCAGCCAAACAAAGCCTGCCTTTGATTTGTCTTTTGTATCCAATGAGCCTATTGCTTGGTGCTGCCCAAACCTAGGTTGGGGCTTCTATTACCCTCACCCACTAAACTATACTAAACTAAATATCACGATAAATATCTCGATCCCAGTAGCTCACACCCTAATCCAGTATCATATACCCACGATCCGGCTTCTTCTCGGAGCCCCACGTATGAGCATGTGAGGCCACACATACGCTGACCCACCGACAATGTGGGTGAGCCTGGAGTCTGTGGGGAGCGGTCTGGACCCCGGCTGAGGTGGGACTGTAGCCAACCACATGAGGGGTTGAGGAGTTTCGATTCTGTCTTGCTTGTGTCGTGTGCATGAGCCTCTGGGTTCAATTCTTAGCATGGGGCAATAACAAAACCCAAATCCAGAGGGGTCACCTTGAATGCTCATTTACTTTACAGGATGTTTCTGCTGTGACAGCCACAGGCAGGGGGGTCGCAGTGAACACTGCTGACCTGACTCGACCCTGAGCCCTCAGTTCAACCCTCCCTTCCTGGTGATTTCCTCATTCTCTTCAGTTGCAGCAGCTCACCTGACAGCTCTCGGACTCCGGTGCTGAGAAGTCTTCTGATTAATAGGAATTATGTGAGTTGCCCTTGCATGGGTGCAACCATCTCTGGTTATAAACAACTTCCTTTTTTTATTTGCTTGTTGTTGTGTAAATTGTTCCCTGACATCAAAAAAAAAAAAAAAAGTGCTGTCAAACTCAGTGAGGTGGTGGGTGCTCATAGTCACCACCACTTGGAGGCTGCGGCACAAGGATCCCTGGAGTCCTGGGGCTCAGGCCGCTCTGGGCAATTCACCAAGATTGTGTCTGTTCAACAAGAAAGAAATTGCTGCTCACTGGGTGTGGTGGTGAGTAGGTGAAAGCCAGGCTTTCACTAAAGTTCAGCCATGCTCTCTGACTGTGACCCACCTTATCTTGACTCCATCTCATCACGACTCCAGCTCAGCCAAAAGCAGGACTGCCTCTTCTGTCAACCTCATGCTTCAATCAATCTGTGACCATCCCCACTTCTAAACCTTTGAGCTCATGGGTTTCTCCTCTTTGGAGCTCTGATTGGGAGATAAAAAGGGAGAATAGGGAGATAAAAAGAAAAAATATATAGTTCAGAATTCAGTGATATGGCTACATTCACTTGTCATAATTTTTTTTTTTTTTTAAGACAGTGTCTTGCTTTTGTAGTTCAGGCTGGCCATAAGCTCAGCCTTGCGTTCACAGCAATCCTCCTGCCTCTGCCTCCTGAGTGCTCGGCTGACAGGCGTGAGGTACTGATCGCTAGTGGGCGTGAGTCAACACACCCGGCATTGTTGTATGTGGTTACCAGGGGTCAAACCTGGGCCTTTGTGCTTGCAAGGCAGGTACTGGAACCAATGAGCTAAATGCCTGGCCCACTTGTCACAATTTTCATGACCTTATAAATAATCTATTTCAAGGAAGCAACCCCTTCCCCAATAATGTGTTTAAGACGATTCACTCACTGCCAGTTGCTGAAGCAGGTATTTCTCAGCCTTATAAAATGAGCTTACCACCTGTCATTAGAAGTAAGATTTAATCACGTGTTTCAATGTGTGTGCTACAGTGGCAGGAATCTGTGCTCTCATGTTGTGTACGGACTTCTAAGAATTATGCTAAAAGAAGTTTCAAAGCATTAAAGTCACTTCCATTCTCTACCACTGGCCATGTATAAATTCTCCTGGAAAATCCTCATTTCTCCGAGTTAATAGAATCTTTGAAGCTAAATCAAGTCAATTTCCATTGTGATGCTTTTGAACTTGGCTCACTGAATTACCGTTTGATGGCCGCACTGGAGATGGCTTTGTGCCGATCCTCAGTGAACGCATGGCGGCAGCTTCTCTGCCTTTTGGATCTCATTGTCCCTCCCCATCCCCCCTTCACCCTAATTACCTAATGAGCTGCTCCAGGCTGATGCTCCTGTTCTATTATGCAGTAGGTGAATCAGACATGAAGGCAGTGTGATAGGAAGAACATGGAAATCAAGAGTCCCGATTTCACAGCTAATTAGGGGTGTGTCTTCCAAAAGACATCATTTTGCTCATTTGCAAAATGAGGAATTTAGACTACATTAAGAATTTAGGACAGGAAATCTGATGTACAGACAGGTAGGTACAGCAGGGAGGTATGAGCAGTTCTGGCAGCCAGTCCAAATGACCCCCAAAACCTCCTGGCTTCAAACCCTGTGAAGTCTCTGCCCACACAGAAGATGGCTGAAGTGTCAAACCAGTAAGATACTGCAAAGGTGCTGAGCTGTGACTCCTCAGGCTGGGTCAGAAAAGACCAGGACTTCCACTTTGCTTCCTCTTGGTTGCTTCCAGTGGGATAAACAGGCTGTCTTGCCGTGAGGACATCCAAATAGTTCTGGGAGAAGTCTGCATGTGTGGGAAGGAACTAATATCTCTTACCAGCGGCCTCTACTCATTTGTGAATCATGCAAAGGAAACAGCTGGAAAGCAGGTCGCCCAGCTGCAGTCAAGCTTTGGAGCACCATAGCCCCAGCTTGTATCTTGAATATAACTTCATAAGAAATTTTCAGATCACTGAGCTGAGCCGCTCCTGTGCTTCTAACCCAGAGAAATGATGTAAGATAGGCAAGTGTTGTTTGAAGCAACTAAGTTTGGGGATAATTTGTCAAGCAATAATCTGTAATTAAAACCTATAAGGGAATATTTTGGGCAGTTTGAGAAAGTAATTTGGTGTTGGTTGACTCCAATGATACCAATTTTAGGCCATTATTTTGCATGCTGTTTTAAATCATGTGCTCCTAATCAGTAATCCAATTATATTGTATTATGCAGACAGATCAATTTATGGGCGACCGAAACAACTGAAAACAAAACAAAGCTGAACCCATCTGTCAGAGCTGGAAAAGCACCGACTTGAACACAGCACGCTTAGTGGGAAGTGGGAAAGGTTTTGATATTATCTAGATTCGCTGCTGACTCAATGATAAACCATCTCTTACAGTTTTCCAGGAACAAAATTCTGATTGTTGGTCACATTATTAAGTCAATGTGGCTACGTCTCTATAATAACTGCACGCTGCAGCTGTTTCTGTACCAGTTTCATAGAGGAGGAAACTAAGCCTGGAGAAAAATCTGAACTTTACCTAATCCAGATCATCTGGGCCCAGCACTGAGCTTCATGAATTCATCCCCTCCTTCATTTTGTATGATAAAATGACATTTTCTTTGACTGTTGGAAATTACGTTTTCATTTATTTCCAAGCGAGACAGAATTCAAATCTTAATATACCCACAGGAGATAAAATATTCAAAACACTTGCCAACATAGACCTTTATTATTGCATTTAATATTACCTGACAAAATGGGAGAGACTTAATATACGAGAGCAGTCCTTGGACACAAAAGACTTGGGTCTAACCAGTGTTAAAATCTGTAGAATGGGGCAATACTACATTAGAATATTGTATCACTTCTCGGTCCTTTGGCTACTATCAAGTGTAGTATACTGTCTTATATACTTTCTCCCTATTGAGACACTCTGTCTGACACATTTAAAAGAGTAAAGGTTTATTTCTGCTCAGTTTGTAGAGGTTTCAGTCCAGGGCAAGAGGGTTCCAGGGCAAGGCAGGAAAGCATGGCAGAGGAGAAACAGCTCACAGCGCGTTGATGGGAAGCAGAGAAAGATGGAGGGCAGAGGGTGGGAGATGGATCCTTCTAGGCCACACCCCAATGG
>PVIR01030675.1:0-20065 GCA_004026965.1 Petromus typicus | reverse complement strand
TTTTTTTAGGTTTTTTTTTTTAGGTTTTTTTGAGACAGGGTCTCGCTTTGTGGTTCAGGCTGGCCCTGAGCTCAGCCTCAAACTCACATCACAGCAATTCTCCTGCCTCTGCATTTTGAGTGCTGGGATAACAGGCGTGAGCCACCACGCCCGGCACTGTGGTATGTGGTGCTGGTTGTTGCTGGGCGTGAGTCTCCACGCCCAGTATTGTTATGTGGTAACCGGGGATTGAACCAGGTCCTTGCGTTTGCAAGACAGGCGCCAGAATCACTGAGCTAACTCCTCGGCCCAATAACAAGTGATTTTTGACTGAAAATTGAAGTGAGGACACAGCAAAAGTTCGCTGCAAATGTAGTGAAGTAGGTGAAAGAGCAAGCATGTAGGTAAGTTGTTGTAGACTTTCCATTGATTTCATTGATTTTAATATCCAAAGATACAGACTGCTGTCGATTCTCTCCTCCACATCTCTTAATAACCCAACTCTTCTACTAATTCTCCTGCCATTTCTCTCTTTGCTTTTGGACTTATTCTCCTGTACTCACCCTTTATATGTCAGGACATATTTAAAATAGTTTGAAATTCTTATCTCTTTTTAATATAAGTAGCACTAGTTAAAACCTATTTTTTCAGTTCATGCAACCTAATGACTTGCATATAAAACCATTAGCCAGATGCTTCACTTTGAGCATCTCACATGTAATTTACCCTCAACTAGCCCTGAATAATACTCTGGATTTTTGGAAAGAAATCATCACTTTAGTGTTCTCTAGTTTATTGAATGATACTATATTTCTTTAGGTTAATCTTGGCAATTAAAAAAAGCTTGGTCTTTATGAGTAACTTATACATTTGTCTCACTACTGTCAATCAATTGCCAGCTCTTTTTTTATTTAACAGTCTAACTGTGCTTTTATTTGATTTAATTCTCTCAATCTTTATTTCCTCCTTTTTTATCTGAAGGACTCACCCTCTCTCACCTGGAGCACTGAAATATCCCTCAAACATCTCCCACCTTTTAAAAGTTCTTCACGTTACATCCAGATTAATCATGTATTGTTTTCTATTTCACATAAATTTGACAAAGTCCTAAGTTCTTTTCATACATCCAAATACTGAAGAGGAGATGTTAGAGATGACAACAAGCCTTGTGACCTCCCTGGTCACATCAGCCACAATTTCTGTCTCCTCACTTGTATTCTAGGAAAACTGAGCTTCTCACAGTTTCTGATATACAAGGTGCACCTACCCTAAGGCTTACCTTATGGGCAGCCCTATGCTAAATTCCTGTGTATTCAGTCAATGAATATTTATCCTTTCTTGTATATTCTGAAGATGAATTATTTGAAGTAGACATCATCTGTCAGCGTACCTTCAGATCTGTACAACATACTTCAACACAGTAGTTGTTATTTTTTACCAATCTGTATGTGAGCTATTGTTTGCTTAATGTCTGTCTTCTCAGCTCCCTGTGATTCTACTGTATGTTTCTCCTTTAAAACTGCAAGTGTTGCCTCTCAATTAGGACTCTTTCATATAGTTGATAGATTAATTAATGAGTGAAAGACTTAATAATAGGCAGCTTCAAGATTGGCTTTTTACATCTTTGCTTACAAGAAAGATTTTGTCAGTGTCCATTTCTTTTGTTTTTTTTCACTTATTATATTGTCTAGTTACATTAAACAGCATCATCACATCTTCCTTTGTCTTCTATAATTCAAGAATAATTATAGCTTCTAACTCATAAGTTACACTTAACTTGTCCTCATAGGCAATATATAATAGTATATTCACATAGTAGCTGCTCAGGAAAGAGTTTTCTGTAATGTGTTGACCTTCAAATAGCTGAGGGGAGTAAATCTAACCTGAATTCTGTTTTTCTTTCTGGGCTCAATTACTTAATCTTATAGAAAAGACTACAGTAGAAGTGCCATATAGTATAGGCCCTCATTTTTAAGCTTTATGGACATTTTATACATAGGGGTGGAGAAATCCTTCTAGTTGCTAAAATTTAACCTTACCAAAAGAATATTTTTGCCCTAGTGGAGGAAATCAATTAACTAATGAGTCTTCAGTGATGCAATCAGCCTTCAGCCTATCCCTGACTGACATCTCTCTGGAATAAATGAGATGGAAAGAATATGGTAATATGAAATCTAACATCTCCCTCCCCACCAGACATTTCCCTCCAATAGCAAAGGGAATAGAAATGGAATTCAGAACTCTGTCTCTACAGAATGAAAAGACACCTATAATCACATGCAACAAGAGGACAGAAAAGGCTGCCAAATTCAGTCATAATCATCGGGCATGCAGATAAATGCTGAGGGAGAGACACAGGAGAACACGGGGTTTTGAGTGTGTAAGATGAGTTACCCTGGTTTTCAAGTTTTCACCTTCACATAACATGAAATGGTCAACAACATACATTGGAATGTGTGATTCTTCTCACATATTGTTGAATTCAATTTGATATTGAATTAAGGATGGTAGCAGTCATTTAGAAGATAAAGATATTGGCCTATCATATTTCTTTTACTGTTATTGGTTTTTATATTGCAATAATACTAGCCTCAAAATGAGTTAAGAAGGGGGGCCGGGGATTTAGCTCAATGGTTCCGGCTCCTGTCTTGCAAGCGCAAGGACCTGAGTTCGATCCTCGGTAACCACATACCTATACTGGGCGTGAAGACTCACGCCCAGCAGCAACCAGCACCACATACCACAGTGCTGGGCGTGATGGCTCACGCCTGTAATCCCAGCACTCGGGAGGCAGAGGCAGGAGGATTGCTGTGATGTGAGTTTGAGGCTGAGTTCAGGGCCAGCCTGAACCACAAAGCGAGACCCTGTCTCAAAAAAAAAAAAAAAAAAAAAAAAGAGTTAAGAAGTGTTTTATTCATTTTTTTGGCACAGATTACTAGAGAATTGTGATAACCTCTGCCTTATATGTAAACAGAAGTCAAACGGAAAATCTCATGCAAACATAAAGAACAAAATAAACAATAGAGATTAAAATATGTATAACTTTTTATTATAATAAAATTATTATCAAATTGATAATACAAGGAATACTTGAAACTTAGAAAGTAGTAGAGAAAAACTATAATTATAATTATTACTGATGGTGAGATATAAATACTTTCCTTAAAAGAGCTGAAATACAATAGGAATTGTCTCTTCTTACAACTTGTGTTCAACATCTTGCTAGAAGTTTATTATAAAATAAAGCAAAGATAATACAAGATGCATAGACTGTGAAGGAAAAAATAAAACTATATTTTCTTATAGATACCATCTTAATATGTTTCCAAATATTGAATAGTAAAAACAATATACGTAGTTCGATTTAAAAAAATTCTTACTCACATAAGTATCTAAAAAGAGATACTTAAGCATAAATTTAAGAGTATATATATGACATTCACATGATGAAAACTATTAGCTCTAATGAAAGATAATAAAATACCTAAACACATAGAGATATATTGCATTTTCATGGACAAAAGCCTCAATATTTTTGAAATGTCGCTTATGCCCAAGTCAATCTGTAGATTCAGTTAAATTTTACAAATCTAAAGCTCTGCATAAAGATGCCAGCACAGTATTTTATTGATAGGTAAAAATGATTTTATAGCTAATATGAAAAGAAGAAAAAGATCCAACTTAGTCAACACAATGCTGAAAAAACACAAGATCACGAAGACAGATATTATCTTACCTAAAGTTTTACTATTCACCTATAATAATCAAAGCAATATACTATTAAAAATGAAAATAGGTCAGTAAATCATAAACAAATTCCAGAAAACAAGATTACATACAGGTGATTACCTGCTGAAAGTAGCATAGCCAGTTCCTTAAAGAAAGAATAAATGAATTTGGGAGCATCACTCACCTTTCAATTTCATTAGAGTTAGAAAAGTAGTGGAATTAGCTCTTCCCTAAATTTCTTATAGATTACAGTAGTGAACGCTCAGAACCTGGGCTTTTCACTTTGGTAAGTTTTTAATTAAATTTTTAATTTAATTGGTTGATGGTAGAGTGCTTAGAATTTTTATGCTTTCTTGGTTCATTTTTGTTAATTCATATGTGTCTAGGAATCTGTCCATTTCTTCTATGTTTTCCATCCATATTTCTAATGGTAAGTGCTAATGATCCTCTTGGTTTCTACTAAATCTATTTGAGGCTTTTTCTCCAATTTTTAATAGTTGATTAAGGGTTTGTCAATTGTACTTATTCTTTCAAAGAACGAGCTCTTTGATTTGTTGATTTTTTTTAATTGTTCTCTTGGTCTTCATGGAATTGATTTCTGCTCTTCTCTTTGTAATTTTCTCCCTTGTGTAAGCTTTAGGTTCATCTTGCTCATCTTCTTCTAGAAGAGTAAGGTTCAGAATTAGGTCATTTATTTGAGCTCACTCTATTTTCCCAATATGAACATACATTGCAGTGAATTTCCCTCATAAGACTGCTTTCACTGTGTCCCATGCATTTGTCCATGTTGTAATGACATTATCATTTAATTACAGAAATGGCCTGATGTTTTCTCTGATTTCTTTTCTGTGACCTATTGATTGTCCAGAAGAGTGTTGTTTAATTTCCATATGTTTGTGAAATTCTTGTAATTTCTTATGCTATTGATCTTTAATTACATTGCACTGTGGCTTGAAAATATATAGGGCATAATTTCAATTTCTTTGCATTTACTGAAGAATGTTCTATGAAGTAACATTCATTCTATTTTGGAGAAATTTTGTGGGGTGGAACAGCCCACGAACATAGTATGTCCATTTGCTCAATAGTTTTTTTCAGCACTAGTATTTAAATGTTGATTTTTCATCTAGTTGACCTGTTTATTTATGACAGTGGACAATTGAGGTCCCTCAGAACTATCATATTAGTACATATTTAATGTTTCATGTTCAGTAATGTCTGTTTTGCATAGTTGGGGTCATTAACATTTGGTACATATATATGATTGTCATCTCTTCCTTTTGCATTGTTCCCTGAAGAATAATATAGTGATCTTCTTTGTTTCTTTTCATTAGTTTTGGTTTGAAATCTACTTTGTGTGCAAATAAGATAGCAACTGCTGCTTCTTAGAGAGTTCCTGTTATATCAAAAATTATTTTCCATCTTTTCCTTTCAGTCTATGAATTTCTTTTTTAATTAACTCTGTTTCTTGTATATAACCTACTGTGGGATCTTGCTTCTTCCTCCATTCTGCCATTCTATTTCTTTTGATTGGTGAATTGAGACCATTAATATTGATGGTTGTAGCTGATATCTATTGACTTATCCTTGTCATAGTATTTTCCTGTTAGTCACTCTTTTATTTTTTATTTATCCCTCCTTTTCATTTAGTTTCTAGCCTTGCTCAGTTGCTTCACTTTGTTAGGCTTCATTAAATTGTGACCCTTACTATCTTTTGCTAGGATATTGTTTAGAATTATTTGGACTGTTGGTTTCATATTCATGAAGTTTCTCAGATGTTTTTTTCATGGAAGTATTTTATTTCCCCATCAATTTTGAAATAAAGTTCTGTAGAATTTTTCTTGTGAAGATTTCATAAGTTGAACTGCTATTGAGAAATTCAAATTCATGAAGGTTAAAAATCAGACACTTTTTAAAATTCTATTGCATGAATAAATGCTCTATATTTGGATGAATTTTTTTTATTGCTTTTCTGAGACAAAGTCTTAATATATAGTTCAGAGTGGCCTTGAATTCATTACATGGACCAGGTTGGCCTCAAACTCTTAGTGATCCTCTTATCTTTTCCAGGTATTAGGATTACAAATGGGTACCACCAGGCCTGGCTTGGATGAAACTTTTTAATATTTAACGTATCAAATTGCATTTATGTTATAGATGTCCCTATTGGACTCTGTGTCCTGTACAACTATACTTAGGTTACTATAATTTGTGTGATTATAACCTTCTTTCTTATATACTTCCAGAGTAATCAGTGAAAAGAACATGCACTGTGTAGACAATTGTGTCTCTGTCAAAAAGTATGTATATCATTTATTGTAGGTACTCATTGCATTACTTAGGATACACTTTCAAGCTTCATGATTACAAATGAGTCATATGGGCCGGGGATATAGCTCAGTGGTTCCAGCACCTGTCTTGAAAGTGCAAGGGCCCAGGTTTGATCCCCAGTAACCACATAACAATACTGGGCATGGAGACTCACCCCAGCAGCAATCATTACCACATACCACAGTGCTGGGTATGGTGGCTCACGCCTGTAATCCCAGCACTCAGGAGGCAGAGGCAGGAGGATTGCTGTGATGTGAGTTTGAGGCTGAGCTCAGGGCCAGCCTGAACCACAAAGTGAGATCCTATCTCAAAAAACCTTAAAAAAAAAATGAGTCATATGACAAAATTATTTAAAATGTCTGTCGCACTCAAGAAAAGATTTTCATTTCCTTTATAAATAGTTTTCAAATGACAAAAGTTATCTCTAACTAGCTACAGCTTATCTGCTACTACTAAAATCCTATTCTATAATCTGTAGAAGATAAAACAAACCTTTTACACTACCTACTCTTACAATTTTGTGACCACATGATGTAACAACTGCTGACTTCCTTTGACACAGAAGTCTTCCTCACTGTTCTGAATTAACAACAAATGAAAGAAAACCCTGAAGACTAGAGGATGAATATTCAGCTTTGCTATTGCCCTTTATAACAAGAGAGAAGCTGCTTAACTCAGATTTGTCATAGTGCCATTAAAATATAGTGCATTCATTACTCTTCACAACAACAAAATCCCCTTGTAATCAGGTTAGAGTTGAGAGTATGTGGGTGAATATAAACTGCAAGGCTTTTTTAATGTGGTTGACTTGGCAAGGCTTCCTATGAATTTCATCACTTGATGTTGTCATGCATATTAAAATACTTTTCTTTTTTCATGTATCAGTTCACTCTTTTTTAATTAATTCACATTTAGAGCATCTGACTGATCACGAGAGACAAATTTCTAATTAATTCAGTCCACTCAGAGAGACAACTATTTTCAATTAAAAGACAAGAAACACTGATGATTTTCTCAGGAATCATAATGGCCCCATACCATCATTTTACCTTGGCTTGAAGATGTTCTTTTCAAGGTCACTAATTACCTCAGGATTGCTAAATCCAAAAGTTCACTGCAATAGTCATTTGACTCATTAGCAGTAGTTTAAGGCACATCTTCCTTTTGAACACGTTCTTCATTGGCTTAAATAGATATTGTTTTCTTGAAGTTTCTTGTTATTTTACTATGTGTTCACGTTGATACTTTGGATCTTCTTTTTCAATCTCTTCTTTTCTTAAATACTATCTTTCTAGTAGTTCTGCTATTCATCATCTTTTCTAACTCCTATTGAATCACTTTTTTTTTTCCTCTAACTCACTTAAGCACAAAATTTCTGAACTCTATATTTGCATGCAGAACTGGAAAAGATATACACATCTGTTTTGAGAGGCTCTCTGTAGAAAGAAAATTAACATAAAATACATAAAAATTTAAAGCAAGGAAGTCATAAGACTGACACACAGCCTCAGAAAGGGACTAGCCCACCGTGGTCATCCACGTACAGAAGAGCCCAAGGATTCCAAATCCAGGCCGTTCAGTGCAAGAAGCAGGAAGCTGTAGAGTAAGAAGCTTCAGGAATGCTGCATGATTCCAAAAGTAAAGGCTCCACTCTCCCTGGAAAGTCATGAATGTGTGTCATGGTTGGAAAGCTGAAAAACCTGGGGTCTGTTATCCACAGACAATGGCAGTGACAAAAATACAGACCACCAGAATGGAGCTTTTTCAATTTAGTTCTACTGTCTCTTTTTCTTTCTAATACATTCTATTTACTGATGTGCCCCCAAAACAGAGTAGGTCTTTTTTGCTCAATTTTCTGGTTTCCATGCCAATTATTTCTGGGAACATCCCCACAGATATACCTGGAAGTATGTTTTACTAGTCATGGCTTAATATAGTCAAGTAGATAATCATTATTAGGGGGTCACAGTGCTACAATCAGAAAAACAATCCCACCTTTCAGACTGTCAGGCTGAATATTAAGTTTCTGTGTCTACTTTTTCCTGAGTGCTAGCCTCACAATTTCAATGTGTATATCCCAGAAAATGAGCTTTTAGTTATGTGTTGCTATTTTACAAATCTCCCAGAGAAATGATGGTTTAAAAACTGTTTATGGGGTACAAGGGTAAAAAAGCACATTTGAATCACCTTCTAAGTACCACAGGTGAACTCCTTGCCACCTCAAAGGAGCTGATCATTTGAGTGAGGTTTCTCTGGTCTATCTGAGCCACAGGAAATGCATCAAGCTGACACAAAACTCTCTCCTCTTTCTCTAGCATGGTAGCCCAGGTTTATTGTCATGCTGGCAGCAGAGAATCCAGGAGAAGAAAAGACGTGAATTGACACATTCCAAACTTTTGTTTCTGCTATTATATTTCTCCTATTATACCTGAATGAGTCACATTGGACAATCTCAAAAGCAATAGTGGAGTACTTGAAGACCACTGACTGAGGAAAATAACACAATTTTTTGACCGAACTAAACAAGTCAGTATCATTATATACAGCCTCTTATCTTTTCTTCATCTCGAAGATACACCATCTCCTATTCTCCAGTAGACACTATCATCTACTTGGTCATTTTTCTTGACTATTCCATTTGCTCCAGATGCCTTTACTTAAGATATCATAAAATCTATTACATCTTATGTATATCTATGGAATTTTTGAATTTTTAAAATTTCTTCCAACTACATTCCTAGGTTTTTAAGATCCACTGAAATTACTCAAATTATTCTCTAATTGGCCACTGCCTCGTATAAATGACTGTTAAAGTCCATTTTACACACAATTTGGTTCATGTCTTTCCAAAATACAAAGATGATCAGTACCTATAACTGTTTAAAATGAAAGTGTTTTATCATAGAGCTCCACTTCTTACTTTGACTTCTAAATATCTTTATTATTTTGTGGTTGTAGCTCCAGCTTCATTTTGTGCCTGCTCTTCAGGATTTGTGGTTCATTTGTAAGAAACTATGCTATTGCTGGATAATCTACATACTTATCTGAACATGCTATTTGTTAACTAGAATGCACTTTTACATGACTGGAAAGGAAAAATAAATATTAGTTGTACTATATCCATACAGCCATTAAGGTTACCTAATGTTTGAAATTTACTGAGTGTAAGCAAGAAATAAAATGATGTTTACATACAGGTATTTAAGGCATCTTATTACCAGTCAACTTGCATAATATTCAACCCCAAAATAGTGGCATAAAATGATTGCAAATGACATAACAAGATCAATGGGATAGAGAAAATATCACTAGGCTGTACTACTTATTTGATATATTTGTAGAAAAATTAATGGATATGGAAAATATAATGCTAATGGACATGGAAGTAAACCATATACACAAGCTTAAAGGGCATATGGTATATGTAGTTTTAGTGAGGCAAAATAAAAACAAAGAAAATGATCAATAGAAAGAGAGAAGGGGATGGATCTGTTGCAAAAGGGAAGTGGAACAATATGAGGGGTGAGGAGGAGGGGAGGAGGAAATAAGAGGAATAAAGACACGCCATATTCAGAAACCTAACAACCTCAGTTAATATAAATGTCATGTGCCAAAACATGAGCTAAGATTAATGTAAATGAGAGTGAAAAATGGCATAGGGGAACCAGCGAAGAGAAGGAGGGAAGACAAGGGGATGGACATTTAAAAGAAGAGAAGAAAGATGAGAGAGAAAAAGAACAAATAAATGAGAAATGAAAGAAAGCTGCTAAATTTATATGTAATCACAACCCGTTGTAAATTATGAGCTGCCAACATGGACTAATAAGATAAAAGCAGAATTTATATAAAAGAAATGACAGATCTTACTTTTTGTGGTAAAGTTTGCCAACTTCCTCCGCTCAGAGGTTGTATTTTAACAAATTGCTGTGTGTGGTCTCTCCATTTAGGCCCATTTACTTGACTAACTGGATCTGAAATGGTTCATTATCTGAGGTCCTTGTTTGAAGCATTAGATGTGTTGAATGAAAGGCAGGTTAATTAGCTAAAACAATGCTCAGGTTAAAGAGGCTTGCAGAGATATCACAAGGAATGATAGAGAATGAAAATCAGACAGGCAATAATGAAAGGAAGGCAATATTCCTACAATGAGGATTTAATACATGCATTGTGTGTTGTATCATTCTAGAAGAAATAAACTGTGACCCGAGTCTACTCTAAAATGAATACAGTTAGAAGTGCAATGTTCTCTGGGGAACTAAAAGAAAAGTGCATATTTTAATTATAATTAGTACCTTAATCCATGCAGTACTTGTTTAAATTAATTAAAGCTATTGCTACATTTTAGATGTATATAGTGATCACATTTATCATAAGGAATTTGTTCTTGCATGTGCTATATCGTGATTCTTCTTTTTTCCCTTTTCCCATCTCTCCCTCCAAGCACCTTCCCCTCCTTATTTACAGTGCAGTATTATTAAATATATACTTCATGATAGAAATAGGCTTTACATTTATACTGGAGAATAGAAAAAAGTCCTTTTTAGGAATGGAAGGCAGGCATATGCGTGATAAAATTCAGAGCACACACCCTTAAAACTTTTAAGCTGAAAAAATTAAAGTAAATCAAAGAAGTAAGAAAGACTCTCTGATCTTCTTCTTCCCTGAAGCAGATCATGAAAACTAGAAAGAATTTTCTACGTTTCTCTTGAAACAAGTAATAAAACTCCAGTAGGTGTCCTCTTTATATGCATGAGAAAGAAAGATATTTATCTCTGAAGACACAAAGATGTGGTGAACTAAGAGGACAAGGGGATAGCAGGCCTTGCTAAGTTTCTCCAGTTTTATTGCTATTATATCATATTCATTTTATGTTTAAATATGAATAGCCACACTTCTTCAAATCTAGCATAACAATTCTCACAATTGGCCATTTATTCATTTTTCATTTATTTGTGCATGTGTCCGTTATATTTAAATTTAAGCAAACATTTTATAATATACTCTTACTGATCTACTCGACGTCATGAGGACAGTTATTAACCTGGGGTAGATGTAGCAGTGAAAACAGTTTTCTTTCCCTAAAGACTCATGGACTGACTTCATTTTGAAGGTAGGCAAATACTTAATACAAGGGTCAGAAAAGATAAAATGAAGCAAGTTAGACTTTCTGAGGCTGTCAGAAAAACATCATAAAACATGATGGTTTGTATGCCAGGAACCATTTTTGTCTCCTAAGCAAAGACTAGAAAAGGGCTTTTGAGTTAAAATGAGAGTACGAGAAACCAAAAGAAATAAAAGCTGAAACTTTAATAAATTTTTAATTTTACATGTACAGGGGAATTACAAAAAGAAGTAAATGTAAAAATTAAAAATTTATAAATTCTCTTCTTCCCTGCAGTGAGAGTCAGCCTTCCTGGGTGGATGGAACTCCCAGAGAAGAGATTACCACAATTTTCTTTCTCTTTAGAGAGAACATCTCCTGTATTCCTTAATTTTCAAATGTGTCCAGGTCACAAAGATCCTTAATGCACTATTTCACATTCTAATACTTCTTCAAGGTGACATTAGGTTCTGTCTCTGTAAGAGAACTGTTAAGCAGGAAAATTAAAGAAAGAGAAATGGAGAGAGTGCATTTCACAAAATTCTAAACAATTATTAAGACCCAACAAGAATACTAGTGTGAAAGACTCCATAGAGCAAACAAAATATCAAGTAGTTGCGTAAGCCTGGAGCACAGAATACAGGTCTCAAAATGTCAGAAGATAAGATGAAGTCAAGCAGGAGTAGAATAACAAAGGCTCTGTGCAGTCTGGATTTCAATTCTTAGCAGCCATCTAATAATAAATAAGTTGTGCATCATGGGTTAGATCTGTACTGCATGAGGGAAGAAATCTCAAAAAATACATTTTTTGAGGATATGAGAAAAACATTACAGAAGAGGTTGGTTTTAGCGAAGAAGACTTTTTCCTCTATTTTCCTAGGTCAGCGGCTGGGCTGTCTCTGAGTTTAAGCAACACAGAGACTAACAAGAGAAAAATCTTACACATTTAAAATTTATTATTTTTATCTCCAGTGAATCATCAAAATAAGATGAATGTACCAAAAAAGTAATGATATTTGGAGACGTAATGAATGTTTTGAGAGAGCCTGGTGTAGTATAATAGATATGATATCATGGCTTATGGAGTATTTCAAAATGGAAGAAACTGAGGAAGCTATAGAATCAAGAACATCATTCTACACTAACTTCTTCACTGTAGTGCAGCACCTCCAAAGGTGAGTGAAAAAAGGTTCAGACTCATCTCTGACAACAGAGGGGCTGAGGAGAATCTGATCCATACCCTTTACTACCTTAGATTATATTCTTTGCCATAGAAGATTCTTTCGTGGGCAAATGATATGAGGTTAGCTAATTTACAGTTATTTTTCCCTCATAAAAGTTCCTGTTAACATAAAACATTAAGTTTCTTGCTAATCTACTTTTTCACATGGGAAGCTTTGTCATCAACCTAAAATATGCAGAAGAAATACTTTTCCCTTTTCCATATTTTTTTCAGATTCACAATTCAGTACTTCCTATGTAAATGACCTTCTTTCATAAAATTAAGACTTTCTTATTACTCATCAGAAACCCTCGTGAATACAGTTTTGCTTATCTGTATCTTTGTACACATCCACAGTGCTGCAGAAAGTATTAGTGAAGGAACAAACCAGATAATTCCCAGAGCAGAGCACTGTGCACTCCTGAGTGGGGACTCCCTCTGAGAATATCTGAATGCTAAGGAGAGTCATTTCTCTTTTGAATAGTTTATTGTTACCTTCAAATACTTAATTTTAGATGTTTATTTTAAATTTTACTTATGGTCACCTTAATGAGTGGGCACTGTTAGAGAAAAACATTCCAACATGTTAAAACACTAATGATAGCTTTATTGAATATTACTGAAGTAAAGAATTGCAGGGAGATGAGACTAAACTCTCTCTATAAATATACATAGTGATTTATGACTTAGGAGTAAACTGAAGGAGTTTGGTTTTATATAAGCAGTTGCTAAGAGGGCTAACAGCATCAGTGGTTGGGGAAATCTTGCTAAAGTTACTTAAAAAGATTCTTACTAAACTGGAGAAGTACTTATGCATAAAAGGTGAGAATTAAGAATTTGTTCAGACATTAAGACTAATCACATTTCAAGGGTGAAGGAATTGACTTAATTTGCAAGAATTTTTGTTAAAATCATGCCATATAAACCTGACAAGAACAAAATGGATATGAAAGTCAATGATTGACATTTAGCCAAAAAGAGTGGCCAATGAAATGCAGCTAAGTTTTGGCCAATGGAAGACTCTTCTTCACAAGCTAATTAAAAATTTAAAATAAAATAAAAAAGAAAGAGAAACTGATTTGGATGAAATATAGCAAAACTTGCTTTATATATTTTCACATTTTGTATAGACACCTCAAATAAAATACAGTCAAATTCATATGACCCCTAAATTTCATGGGAGCAGCAGGTTTGAAAAGCTTCTACACATAAAACATTAATATACTGATAATGTTTATTAGTCATAGTCAAGCAAACCAAATACACTAATATTAGGCATTCTGTGATAGCTGCACTGTCAGATTTTTCTCTTCTCATCACTGAAACTTTTTCAACTGCTGTTTCTTGTATCTAAATCTTACTTTTCCAGTTAACACGGAAATTCAAATAGAGTCATACACCACATGGCATTTGGTCAAGGGCGCACTGCACACAGAATGGTTCATACTATACAGTGTAGGTGTGTAAGAGAGTTTGTCATCTAGATTTGTGTAAGTGCATGTCTGTAATGTGTGCACAATGACAAAAATCCCTGAGTACATTTATCAGAATGTGTCTTTGTACTTCAGCTATAAATGACTAAAAATAAAAACTATTTCTTTAAGAATATGTGACTGCTTGGGGCCGGGGATTTAGCTCAGTGGTTCCAGTGCCTGTCTTGCAAGTGCAAGGACCTGGGTCCGATCCCCGGTTCACCACATACAATACTGGGCATGGAGACACACGGCCACCGGCAATCAGTACCCCATTCCACAGTGCTGAGCGTGGTGGCTCACGCCTGTAATCCCAGCACTCGGGAGGCAGATGCAGGAGGATTGCTGTGCTGTGAGTTTGAGACTGAGCTCAGGGCCAGCCTGAACTACAAAGTGAGACCCTGTCTCAAAAAAAAAAAAAAAAAAAAAAAAAGTGACTACTTATTAAGTATCTTGAGGAAATGATTTGCATCTATCTTTGCTGATCTACTAAAGTTCAAAATACCATTATGTGGCAACACCAATATTTTGTATCCTACCAAGGACTGTACTTTCTTGAATAGAGTCTATGAATCACTTTTCAGGGAAAAAATCCCTGTGAATTATTTAAACAAGAATTTATAAGGCTGTAATTTCTATCTACAACAAAATTTAAATAAGAACCACCAAACATATTTTTAAAAAGCACTAACAAAGCCTATGTAAACTTTTTTAGATATTATTTGAACATTCTTTTCATTCTCTATTAATATTCAACTTTTTCTCACGTTTTGGGGGACTTTTTCAAATTAGCATTTAGATGGATTTCAACCAGTCCCAGAAAGCTGTAGTGAACAAATAATTAACTGAAAACACAATCAGTGGCACAGGGCTTCTTAAAGCCATCTTTAAAAAATGTTATAAAGTAAGTAATAAGTTTGAAAAATAATTTAATGTGATGATAGATTCTTTTCATCTATTGCCAACAAAAATCTTAAATGCTAAATAAACATAAAAAATGGCTGAAGCACTTCATATCTGGTAAGTTAGAAATAAGAGCAAGTGAATAATAAATTAGACATTGAAGCTCAATAATTTAAATAATTATACACTAATAAGCCAAAGGAAGCCAAGGGGAAATGCATAATGACATGATGACTTTTGTCAAACGTCCCTGTGATGTTCTCACATTGCATCAGGCAGAAGTTATTAATGCTGTAGCAGCGCTGAGGAAGATAACTCAATTCTGAACAAAATTCGGACAAAATGATTATAATGTTTATTGAAAAGACAAACTTCTATTTTGGCAATAGTTTCTTTTTTTATTTTCTGTGTTGAAATGTTCTCCCTTTCACTCCTTTATGTAGAAATTTCCCATCATTCTCATTTGCCAGGTTTTCTTCTTTGATTTCAAATAATAGAAGTTACACAAATATGAACAGCAGGCATTTTTATACCTTGATATTCATTTCAAAGACCCTAAACTCCAAATTACTCTTCAGTTAAAATTATATGATTTCCACTTGCAGTTTACAATTTATCTTTTGTCTGTGCCCACTCTATTTTTCTCTTTCTGGTCAAATCTTTACACGAATATCATAAAGTCCTGTAAACCAATGGGATTAAACTTGAATGTTCCTATTCTCTAAACATTCTCCATGGATCTTCCCAGAATTCCCTTCAATTTTACAAGAGAAGCCCTCACATACACACATTCACCTGTGCTGAGAAATTCATCATGAAAACATTAGCTTTCAATACCTGAATATATTTTAATCACAAAAAAAATCCTTTGACAGGTCACAGGTTTTGTTTTTATCCCAAAGTTGTCTCAAATAAAGTTCAAATGGAATGAGTTTGCATATTCACTTTTATAGAAGTAGAAAAAGTTGTGCTGAGCTATTTATTACATGGAGATAGAAATGGGCAGTTCATTTGGGAAATGCTTCTACCACAGACCAATTGGGAATAAATTTTGAATCTGCCAGGCCTCTTAATTTCCCCAACTTCAGCCAAGTCACTACTACATGAACTATGTCATCAGCTTCAAAAGGATCTGTTTCAAGAACTTTCTTTCTTCTTCCAAATAATTATCTATTCAACAGTCAAGAATACTGTCAATCTCCCATAATACCTTCACATTAGTTTTAGAAGAAATAATCCAAAATATTTCTTTTTTTTTGAGACAGGATCTTACTTTGGTAGTTCAGGCTGGTCCTGAGCTCAGCCTTGAACTCATAGCAACCCTCCTGCCTCTGCCTCCCAAGTCCTCATGTTATAGGTGTGATCCACCATGCCCAGCCTTGTCATACGTGGTACCGGGGATCAAACTCCAGACCTTACACATGGAAGGCAGATGCCAGAACCAGTGAAATAAATCACTAGACTATAACCCAGATTCTTAAATGGATCTTCATGGTTCTGTATGGTCGCTATCTGGTCAGTCTCTACTACTTTCTCTTGAACTGCATGCCCATGCCACTTGTTGTAGCTACAGTTACCTTTAACCCAGTGCTCTGACAAGGCTGACTTTTCTGGCATAGCCATTCCTTAATCTTTTTGCTCTGATTTGACTTCTCTTCCAACATCTGTTCAAAATTGTTTATCCATTCCATTTATAAAATTAATTACTATTTTATCAGAAAGATATTCCTAATTACAAATTCTAGATGTTGTCCATTATTATATGCCACAGTAAGATTATATAAAATTCTTGACGATGGTTGTTATGATTTGAAGGAGTAATTAGCTTATTTCAGTTGTAATTATCTTCTTTTTTTTAAGGTTTTTTGAGAAAGAGTCTTGCTTTGTGGTTCAGGCTGGCGCCTGAGCTCAGCCTCAAACTCACATCACAGCAATCCTCCTGCCTCTGCCTCCCGAGTGTTCGGATTACAGGCGTGAGCCACCATGCCCGGCACTGAGGTATGTGGTACTGGTTGCTGCTGGGGTGAGTCTCCACACCCAGTACAGTATGTGGTTACTGGGGATTGAACCCGGGCCGTGCGCCTGCAAGACAGGTGCCAGAACCACTGAGCTAAATCCCTGGCCCCGATTTGGCAATTTTTGTATCAGACTTCTGAAGATATACATTACCATTCACTCAACAATTTCCATACTGAAAATCTGTTTTTAATAATCTTATATACTAAAATATATTTATGGTTGGAATTTGTGTTTTGAAAATTTTATTTGAGAAATACACATTTGGAAATAATTAAAATACTCAACAATTTGTACTTACTCTATTATGACACTCAAAGAAAACATACATATTTTATGGCAAAATTAAATCTTTATTACTGAGTAACAATTGGAGAAAATCCTATCTTTATTAAAAATGAGAAGGTAGGATACAAATTTGTTTAAATCATTATTGCACCTATTTAATTCACCGATACTAATGATATTAAAACCACCAGCCACACAAAAGCTCTACTATTATATATCCATTTGCATTGGGTGAAAGAATTGCATGTCAGTTTATTTTATTTATACAAGTTCTGACAAGAATGAGAGACATTTTCTGTCTCAGAGAAACAAATATATTTGAATTGTCATCAATGTGAATTTGGTACGTAGCAAGTCTGTCTTTGAGTCTAAGAACTCTCATTTACTAATTGATAAGTAAGCATTCTTTTCTTGTGTGTCAAGAAGAAAGCAGTCCTATAGAAGAACGGTTACAGTAATGTTAACTTAGTAACGGAGAATTTTGGTGAGGTTCATCAGAATATTTAGAAAGTATTATTAATAATTAAAAAGTACTGAGACTATGATGCTTTTTGTCTCCACTCACGGCCTTCTTGAATTGGCACACAGCCATCTGAGAGAGGATAATGTGGCCCCACACATAAGGTCACTCAGCCAGCTCCGGAAATAAGTATGAGCAATACCTTAGAGACATTCAGTTTTTGGAGATAAATTTCTATAAACTCTCGAGTTTACAGTTCTTCATAAGTGATGGACTAACAGTTATCAGCATGCTTTTAAACAATCCATGTTTTCAGATTTATTTTTGCAGTGAGTGACAAATTTCGGACTGCCAGCACATTTCCTGACTTCTGCTTCAATACTTGACTCACGAGGGTCTGACAAGCTACAGAAGTTCCTTTGCAGACAAAGACACATCCTGCCACATTGCACAGCTGCTACTTGAAATGTCACTGTTGATTAGATATTTTTAGGCTTTTAATTTTTGCTCTCTAAGCTGTATTTCATTTCTTCTTCATGTCTGACACATATTGCTTCTGTCTCTTCCTCTATCCACATATTATTGTTCTGGGTTTTTACCACAAGATAGATGACATGCTACTTTTTATCTATATTATCTGCAGAAGAAAATCAAAGAAATATAATGTAGAATCTTTCTTTCAAATCTTTCAAATGGTTTCAGTTAACATTTCTTAAATTAATTCTGTAAAATTTCAGCTATAGGATTAAAATAAAACAAATTTTAGTTTTAAGCAAAAATGTACAATAACCTGATTCTAATGTAAAAATGCATTATTATATATTATAATATAGAATATTCATAATAATAAAGGAAAATGTGGAGGGATACCCAAAATTTCTAACAAGGGAATATTGCTTTTAACAAGTGTCTGAAATTCTGTGCTACAGTCAGAGTGGACACGTACGAAGAGTACGATGATATCTCCTGACTACCTGTGGATCTGTACATACGAGAGACAGTAATGGACTTTCACTATCATTTCAGTAACAAGGAAAAATCAATTATTTCAATTCTACATTATGAATGTATGAAATAAAATACTTCTCTGAGTAGGTCCTATTAAAGAAATGGAAGTAAACTAAACTAATTTTTTCTTTCAATCTCAATCTTATTTTTATTACAATGTGTGTTTTCAAATGAATTATTTGGAAGAAAAAATAATCAGTACATTTTAAGAAGATAACATCATAAAATACTATTCTCATTCATTTTTATTTTGCATATAATTTTAAATAATTTTATAGAAATTAGCCCATAATATTTGTGATAAACAAGTTAAGTGATCATTGACATCTGTTAGTAATAGCATGCAAGTAAAATGCATGTGGATATGAGCATTTATTTTGATATTTATTACAAACTATATGGCAAAAAAACAGAGTTTACATTCTTTGTTTAACTGTCTAAGAATCATAAAATATCTATGATCTAGGAAATACTGCTTTTCACATTTTCAATCAGGTGTATGAAAGCATCTAATTTTTATTTGTATGTGTCTGCAGTACACAAATTTCACAATCTCTTGGAGAGTGTACACATGTACATAATATAGCTCCTTTCTTTTTTTCATCTCCTCCCCCTTCCCTAATCCATCCATCCCTCCTCCTTTCATTCCCCCTTCTTCCTTTTCATTCTTCTTGATATTATTAAACTTAGTTCATCTTTATGACATATAATGTTCACATTCATTGAGTTTATGAGGATCCTGTCCATAGCTTGTCTTAATTCAACCTATTTCCCACCCCATCACGCTTGGCCCTCGGAACCCTTCCCATTGTAAGAGATCACCCCCTTGTCTCATTTTATCCTTTCAAAGGAAGGAGAAATTTTCATCATTTAAAAGGAGAATAAAATGTCATCAAAACTCTGGTCCAGAAGCCAGAACACCTGAACTGTGATTCTGTGTTAACTAGCAAGCTGTGTGACTTCCATCAGATTACTTCCTCTTTGTACTGTGATTTCTTCTACTATAAAAGGTAAAATTATACTACTATTCTATATGTACAACATAAAGACTCAGTATTTCAGTTAACTCAAAACATACCTACCTAAAATATAAGTGGGACTCCATAAATATTATGTTACCTATTTGGTTCTTTAAGGTTTCCTTGTTCTATGTGAAAAAATATAAAGCTGTCCCATTTTTGAAAATACATACATCTTTTTAATTCTCCCAATAATCCTTTCACTGGACTTTTTAGTTGGCTTACTTTATTTTATTACAAACTCTTATACCAAATGGAACTGTAGACGTGTGCATCCATATGAATCATTTCATAGTAGAATAAATATGTATATACAGCATAAATTTCTAAAGTGCAAGTTCTGAATCAACAGCCATGAACATCTAGTATGTGTGAATAATATTTAGTCATTCACTGAAATGCCGATACCAGTTTATGTTCTCTCTTAAAAGCAAAGTAAATTTCTATTTTTAAATTTATTCATTGTTTTGCCAGTTTTATTCTAGCATAATTTGCTAGTTGTAGGAGTTGAGGTGGAGTGTCGATCTACTGACATCA
>PVIR01030674.1:8922-20311 GCA_004026965.1 Petromus typicus | reverse complement strand
TATTTACCATTTTTTAGCAGTCTCCTTTCTTGTGAGTTTTTTTCCCCAAGGGCTTGCCCCTGTCTGTCTGCCTGACTTATTTCTAGCTAGCTTTTTACCTATAAGTGGCTCATGACTATAATCCCAGTACTCAGGAGGCAGAGGCACGAGGATTGCTGTGAGTTCAAGGCTGAGTTCAGGGACAGCCTGAACTACAAAAGTGAGACCCCGTCTCAAAAAAAAAAAAGAGAAATATTGGGCCTGGGACTTAGATCAGTGGTTCTAGCTTCTGCCTGGCAAGCACACAGTCCAGAGTTTGATCTCTGGTTACCACATAACATATCACAATGTTGGGTGTGGTGGCTCACACCTGTAATCCGAGCACTTGAGAGGCAGAGGCAGAAGGATTGCTGTGAGTCAGAGGCTAGTCTGGGCTACATAGTGAGCTCAGAGCCAGCCTGAACTGGAAAGTGAGACCCTGTCTCAAAAAAAAAAGAAGAAATTGGGCCGGGGAGTTAGCTCAGTGGTTCCGGCGCCTGTCTCGCAAGCGCAAGGACCCGGGTTCGATTCCCCGGTAACCACATAACAATACTGGGTGTGGAGACCCACACCCAGCAGCAACCAGTACCACATACCACAGTGCCGGGTGTGGTGGCTCACGCCTGTAATCCTAGCACTCGGGAGGCAGAGGCACGAGGATTGTGATGTGAGTTGGAGGCTGAGCTCAGGGCCAGCCTGAACCACAAAGCGAGACCCTGTCTCAAAAAAACCTAAAAAAAAAAAAAAAAAAAAAGAAATATTTATCTCAACTCACAGTTTGCAGAGTCCAAGGCAGGTTACCCTGGCAGAGGAGAATTGGAGCACAGGTAAATAGTAAGCAAAGAAAGATGAAGGGAGATGGGAGGGAGATAGATCTTACTGGCCCAGTGACCCACTTTCTCTGACTGGGCTTCATCTCCCAGCTAAAAACTCATTTGTGGACTAATGTAATAAATTAACTAATTAAAAGAGCCTTAATCCTTAATCAGCATGGCCATGGTAGGAAGCACTGAAAAAGTAAGTCAAGATCTGACTCTAGGAGATCAACAGAAATAAGGGAGTTTTGGAGAAATGGTGAGCAAAGGCAAGTGCTGGTTGTTTGGCACGTCTGGCAACAGAAATGAACGAGGTCAGGCTGTGGTCTTATAACTGATCTCTCAGGACGGTTCTGTGAAAGCTGGGAGGCCATCACTGCTTTAGGGAGCAACTCAATTACCACCATGAGACGAAGGTTCCTTCTCGGGGGTCAGAGCTGGGTCTTGGTAGAGTGTAATTGCTTCTCCTGGAGGGGTGGCCTTATTAAAGAGGGCTCTGAAAGATCTACTTTTTCTGGACCCTTAGTTGATGATAGATGGAGGATAAATTTAGAGACTTCTGGATCTGGAGATCTGCACACAAATTTTGTGAAAGCAGACAATTAGGCATCCTTGCAAATTCTGAAAATTATTTTTGTTACTTTTACCTTGGTGTCTTCAGTCTTGAAAAGGAATGTCAATATTCTGGGTAAATTTAGTGTTAATAATTTCTGGGTTATAGATGCTTAAGTGACTGACTTGCCATCTGGCAGGGCTGGGTAGGGATGTGATCCTTTTTGTTTGTTTGTTTTGTTTTTGTTTTTGTTTATGGTTTTTTTTTTTTTTTTTTTGAGACAGGGTCTCACTTTGTAGTTCAGGCTGGCCCTGAGCTCAGCCTCCAACTCACACCACAGCAATCCTCCTGCCTCTGCCTCCTGGATGCTGGGATTACAGGCGTGAGCCACCACACCCGGCACTGTGGTATGTGGTACTGGTTGCTGTTAGGTGTGAGTCTCCACACCCAGTATTTTATGTGGTTGCCGGGGAATCAAACCCAGGCCCTTGCACTTGCAAGACAGGAGCCAGAACCATTGAGCTAAATCCCCGGCCCGTGATCCTATATTTTAAGATAATAAGGGAGATATATATTAAAATGAAAGTTGACATACCAAGCTTTTTTTTTTTTTTTGAGACCGGGTCTCACTTTGTGGTTCAGGCTGGCCCTGAGCTCAGCCTCCAACTCACATCACAGCAATCCTCCTGCTTCTGCCTCCCGAGTGCTGGGATTACAGGCAGGAGCCACCATGCCCAGCACTGTGGTAGGTGGTACTGCTTGCTGCTGGAGTAAGTCTCCACGCCCAGTATTGTTATGTGGTTACCAGGGATCGAACCCAGGTCCTTGCGCTTGCAAGACAGGCGCCGGAACCACTGAGCTATATCCCCAGCCCATACCAAGCTTTATATGCTCGATAGCTACTGTCAATGTGTGTGTCTAGCCTCTGGGCTGGTGACCTGCCCTGCAAGGAGAAGAACCACTGAGATTGAGTTCAGTCACCTATGGCCAATGGATACATAATCATGAGTTTGTAATGAAATCGCTCATAATGAGTTTGAAGCACTTCCCACTTGGTGAATTTAGAAATGATGTGGAAGGTAGACACACCAGAAACAGGACATGAACCAGCCCTCTTAGCTCTGCCCACGTGTCTATTCTCACAATTTCTATGTTGTATCCTCTGTAGTCAACTGTATCAGTAAGCAAAGTGCCACTTATTTGCTTGCTTATTTATTTATTTATTTGGAGCTGGACATTGAATCTAGGCTTTTCTACTAAGTTACTTCATCACACCTTTTTAAATTTTTTAAATTTGATTTTATTATTTTTATTTATTTACTTTATTAATACATGTTTGTAGTAGATAGTGTTACAGACTTGTGGTGAGTTGATATAAGTACATCATACATCTTAATTCATTTTTTCATCTGCTCTCCCTTCTGTCCCTCCCCTCCACCCAGCTCTTGATTGTTTTCCATTTATTACATGTTGCAGTACGTAATGTTTACATTCCTCACACAGAGCTGGGACATGTACATAACACATAATGCACCTTAATTCCTTTCTAATCTCTTTTTCCTTGCTTGCCTCCCTCTCCACCCATCTTTTCATCTCCTTCTTTTTTTAAAAAGGTGTTTTCAATACATTATGTTTAATTTCCTTATGTGGTGTTGATACCTGTATATAACACATCTTAACTGCTCTGAGGACAGGAACAAAATGTAGACAGATTTTCTGCCAGACCATAATACACATGGTCTGAGTTCCTTGTTCTCAAAAGAAGCCTCCTGGACCTGGTCTTTTCCATCTGGATACTTATCAGCACTCTGGGGCCCTGAGCCCTAACCAGAACTGCCCATCAAGTTTGGAACACAGTGTTTTAGGAATGCTTCCCAGCAGCATTTCCAAACCTTTCCAGTCTCTTCTGTTGTACCAGTCCCAAAGGCTTCAGAACCACCAGATCAGCAGTGATATTAAATGTTTTTGTTACTTTCCTTCTGTGGAACACAATACCAGACACCTACAAATCAAAGAGGGAAAGGTTTATTTTGTTTAGTTGGTAGAGGTTAGAGTTCATAATCAGCTGTCTCCCGCACCATTGCAGAGGGGCATGACAGCAGAGGGCTGGCTGCACATGGTATCGCAGACAAGAAGTAAAGAGAGACTGAAGGAGGAGAAAAGAGATGTCCCTCCAGATGGTGACCCCTGTGACCCATCCTCCAACCAGGATTCACCTAGTGTGTCAGCGCTACTCAGGATAAGAAGCCTGAATAGACCTATAGCAATTTTGGAACCCACACTACCTTACAAATAAATCACAAGCAGATTTACAGAATGGCCAAAGTTGGTCTGTCTTTTACTTTTCTCTCATTACTGAGACAAAATACCAGATACCCATACTTAAAGGGGGAAAGGTTTATTTAGCTCAGTTGCTGGAGGCTTCAGTGAATAGTCAGCTGGATCCAAGGCAGGGAGGCATGGTGGACAGACAATGCAGAAGAGAAACAGCTCATGGTAGGCAGAAGGAAGCAAAACAAGCAAAGGACAATCACAGCTCTTTTTGTTTTTTTTCAGGAAGAGTCTTGCTTTGTAATTCAAGCTACAAACTCACTTTGTAGCCCAGGCTAGCCTTGAACTCAGCAATCCTCCTGCCTCTGCATACCGAGTGCTGGGATTAGAGGCATGAGCCACCACACCCGGCATTGTGGTGTGTAGTTATCAAGTGTTGTGCTTATAGGTGTATGTCACCACACTTGGCACTGTAGTACATGGTTACTGGGGACTGAAATCAGGACATTGCTCTTGCTATGCAGGCTCCAGAACCACTGAGCTAAATCACGAGCCCAAGCACAGCTCTTTCTACCTTACATCTTTTCCAGGATACTTAGGTCAGGGAGCACACACACCCTTAATCTTAGTGTCCTTTGGCCTAGCATCGCACCATGAGTCATTGCCACCATCACACAGTCTAGATCTACTCACCTCTGAAAAAGCCCCACTTATGACTGACTGACTGGATGAGGCCATGGAGAACATCTAGACACAAACCATAACGAAGTCCTTAGCAGGGCCTGTGTTGCAGCTCTGGGTAGAACTGAGGGGTCAGTACACTGGTGGGAGCCATTCTACACTAACTGGAAAGATGACTGGGGAGTACTGTTTCTATAGCCGTTGTAGGCCTGTGATTGTTCAAGTACAGACCTGTCACTGGTGCAGGGCTCGAAAGAGCCTCAGCTGTCATGGCTCTAATCCAGGGAGGGGGCAGGACTGAAACTGGAGAATCTTCTAGAAAGCTAGCTATTGGGTTTGGGGATATTATCAGGGGTTCCAGACCTCTCCCTTCCAGATGATCTTAGCCATTCCAGGGTGGCCACACCTTGCTTCAGGTGTGGGGAGCTGCACTTATGTTGAAGTTATGTAGAAGAGAATGGCTACTAGATGTGGTCGGGGTGGACTCGAAGGCAAGTTGCCCCAGTCCGTGGTGGGGGCACTGCAGGGGAGCAAAGGGAAGTGGTGGAGGCCAGGAATAGGAGAGTCTAGCGCTTCTTGCCAGTCTCACCTTCAGCCTTGTTGTTTTTGCTAAGGATTACTGTTGCCCTTCAGGATTTCTGGTAGCATTTCCATATAAATTTTAGGACTATTATTTCTAGTTCTACGAAGAACACGCAGAATTTTGATGGGGATTGCATTAACTCCATGGATTACTTTGTGTAAAACAGTTCACATTTTTGCTACTAACCCATGAATGTGTGTAGTATCATCCTCAATTTCTTTCTTTATTGTTCTGTAATTTTCACTGTTAGTATCTTTTACCATCTTGATTGGATCGATCTCTACGAATTTTACTCTTTTAAGTTATTATGAATGGAATTGTTCTCCTGATTTCTTCTTTAGCTAGCTAACTATTGGTGTACAGATTAGGCATTAATGTTTCAATGTTCATTTTATACCCCATCCAGGCCTTTTTGAATTCTATTTTGAAAGAATCTTAGTAAAATACCTAGGCTGCCTTCAAAATGCCATTCTTCTACCTCAGCCTCCTCCTTGGCTCGTTTTATAGGAGAAGATCATGGAACTGTGGAAACACTGGCTGGAAAGGCAGAAACTCACTCCAGACAGATTAAATCAGAATCTGCCTTATAAGGAGACCCCAGGCAGCTCACAGGTCGCTATCTGGGAAGCAGTGAAACTGAGCCTGTTGGCCCCAGGCACCAGAGTCAGGAAGCCTGAGCAGGTGAGAAGATCATGCAACTCTTGGGCCATAGCCCCTCCCCTTCTGTATTCTTCTTCTCTCCAGCTCCTCTCCACAACTCAGCTCGTCCCAGGTCACAAAGAAGCCTCCAGTCCACGTCACCAAGATGCACCAACTCAACTTCTCTGCAGCTCCCCTTGTCCTCCTTGCTACCTTAGTGGTCAGCACCCAAGGGAATGGGACCAACGTTTCTTCCCCTGGTAAGTCCTAACTCTTCTCTCCTCCGTAATCAGCGGGAGAGGCTGAAGAAACAGAGGTGAAAGTTGAGTAGGGTCAAACTTTGTCTCTGTTTTTTGTTGTTTGGTTTTATTTTAAGATATTAAAAAGTTTTAGCTCTGAGAACATTTCATGACTACAATATTTATTATATTAATGCACACTAAACAATGCTGTTAGAGCCTGGGCCCCAGCTCTGAGATCTTCTCTATTTTTGGTCTTTAAGCTATCCTGGGCCACACAGTCAACTCCCTGAACCAGTGTGACATTATTCTTTGAATTTTCGAGCCAAAGCTAGGAGTCCAAACATAGATACAGGCACAGCCATCTGATCCATTGCATCAGTCCAAGAGAGGAACAGCAGTGAAGAGCAGGAAAGGAACTGGATCCTTCGGGAAAGCACTGTTGATGAGAGTCAAGGTCTGTCTTTTAGACACTGACAGAAGTTTCAGGGTTAGAGAAATGGTTAAAAAAAAAAATTCTGGTTGTTTGACACAGTTGGCAGCTATGATATGCCCGGTCAAGTTGTGGTCCTGTTGACTGAGCTCTAAGAATTGGTACCAGGCCAGGAATGTAGCTCAGTGGTTCTGGCATCTGTGTGGCAAGTGCAAGGTCCCGAGCTGGATCCCTAGTAACACATATCACAGTGCTGGGCATGGTGGCTCACACCTATAATTCCAGCACTCAGGAGGGAGAGGCAGGAGGACTGCTGGGAAGAATTGGTTCACTGAGGGTTTGGGAGGCCATCATTTTAGGGAACAATTGTCATCATGAGATGAAGGCTCTTTCAAGAGTGAAGGAAGCAGAATTGGACCCTGTCGCAGCACAGTGGCTCCCCCTTGAGTGGGGACCTCATCAGGGAGTGGTCTGAAGGGTCTACATTTTCTGGAACCGGAGATGATTACAGATTGAGGACAAATTCAGAGAATTCTAGGCATGGCTTCCAGAGACCTCAATAAAGATTTTGTGAAAGCTGGCAATTAGGCGCTCCTGAAAATCCTGAAGGTTATTTGTGTTATCTTGTTGTCCTCAGCTTTGAAGGGGAGTGCAATAGACCAGGTAATTTCAAGGCTAATAACCCTTACATTCTAGGTGGTTAACATGCATTCAGGCAGAGCAGAACAGACACACACTTGGATCCCACACTTGGAGGTAATGAGAGAGGCATGTAAGAATGAAGGGACAGATACTCAGCTTGATCTGCTTCCAGTGAGCCCCTGCGCAGCAGCGTGCCCGTCCTCTGGGTCTCTGATACAATACAATGAAAAATACATGTTTAGCTTTTGTCCCCCTGCCGCTGGAATGGCATTTCCAGAATTCTGGGCATTTCCTGTCACCCATGTACCTCTCAGATGCTGTAAGCCCTGGCCCCAGAGGCAGTACCTATTGTCAGAAAACTGAATCAGATGATGAGGGCAGGAGGTTAAAATTTTCCTTCCTGCTCTCTGCCCTCAAGCAGGAGAATAGGTCAATGGTTGAAAATTTGCATCTGTGTAACAAAACCTCAATGACACCCCTACTGGTGGGCGTGGGGCACCTCCAGGTTTGTGAACCTGTAGATGAGTTGAGAAGGCGCACACCCTAAATAAGACCTTGAGCACAGCCTGCCAGTCCTGCCCTGTGCATCTATTTGGTGATTCCTATGCTGTCTTTCTTCTGTTAAACACTAAGATTAAGAGGGTTTCTTATTTGTTTATTTATTTATACAGTACTGAATTTACAGCACAGATCTTTGCACTAAGCCACATCATCAGACCTTTTATTATTCTGAAACAAATTCTTACTAAGTTGCCCAGGATGAGCTCCAACATGTGATTCTCCTGCCTCTGCCACTACTCAGACCTTGGAGAAAGTGTTGTCTCAAGGTTTCGCACAGTGATTCTTTATAGATTTGTCTCTTTTCTATAAGATCCCATCCTGTGTTCTGTCTGCCCAGGAGACAGCACAGCCTGCGTCTGCTCTTTAGGCACCTGAAGGCGCAGCCTGCTTTTGCTGAGGGCTGTGGTTTGTTCGTATCTGCTAAAACTGTAGCTTCAAATTAAACATCGTATTTATTAAACAGGTGGTGGCCAGAGTAACTTGGACAGTATTCTTCCACGACTATGTGGTTAGTTAAAGAATTTGCTCTAGGGCCGGGGATTTAGCTCAATGGTTCCGGCGCCTGTCTTGCAAGTGCAAGGACCCGGGTTCGATCCCCGGTAACCACATACCTATACTGAGTGTGGAGACTCACACCCAGCAGCAACCAGTACCACATACCACAGTGCCGGGCGTGGTGGCTCATGCCTCTCATCCCAGCCCTTGGGAGGCAGAGGCAGGAGGATTGCTGTGATGTGAGTTGGAGACTGAGCTCAGGGCCAGCCTGAACCACAAAGCGAGACCCTGTCTCAAAAAAACCTAAAAAAAAAAGAAAAAAGAATTTGCTTGAATAAGAGGGCCAGGGATTTAGTTCAGCAGCACAGTCCTGCCTGGAAAACGTGAGGTCCTGAGTTCCATCCGCGGTACCAAAAAATAAAATAAAGAATTAAAAACAAAGAATAGCAACTTATGAAGATACAAAAAAGAAAAGAAAATGGCATATTAAACCAGTATGTACCCAAATACAACTATTTCTGACTTATGTAGAATACTATATATGAAACTTCTTCCAAAATAATGTCATTATATATATACTGTAGTTCTTAAAATCAAATCTCAGGGACTGGGAATTTCGCTCAGTGGTTCTAGTGCCTGCCTAGCAAACACTAGATCCCAAGTTCAATTCCCTGTAATCACATACCACAATGTCGGGTGTGGTGGGAGGCAGAAGCACGAGGATTGCTGTGAAGGCTCACCTGGGCTACATAGTGAGCTCAGGGGCAGCCCGAACTACAAAGCAAGACCCTGTCTTAAAAAAAAATAAATCTGAGGCATCACCTAATTAATGCATAAATACCTCAGCGGTGCATATGTATATGTAACCTTTTTTATACTGTCACGACATAATGGAACACCTAGCGAAATTACAATGATGTCCAGAAAACAAGCAATCAAATGGAGTTTTCATACTCGCAGCTCCATGGACACACGGGCGGTTTCCACTGTCTGTTATTTAGACCGCCCGGTGCACCCTCCCCCCTGGGTGACTGTGGACTCTCCCCTGTCTTTGCAGCTTCGCAGCCTGCCTTCTGCCGTGAGCGCCCCTTCATGGGTCCCTGCAGGATTCTGTTGATCAGATACTTCTTCAGCGTCAGCTCTGGGCGCTGTGAGGCCTTCGGATACGGTGGCTGCAGAGCAAAGCAGAACAACTTCGAGACCAGAGAGGAGTGCATCAGGATCTGCGGGCAGCGTTTCCAGGTTCCAGCTAAAACAGAGAGCGCTGGAGGACGAGGTGAGGATTAGCTCTCTCAATCCAGGAACTTGGGAGGTCGTCTAGCCTTCTAGAGTCTTCTAAAATTTCTTTCTTGGGCCGGGGAGTTAGCTCAGTGGTTCCAGCGCCTGTCTTGCAAGCGCAAGCACCTGGGTTCAATCCCCGGTAAACCATATACAATATTGGGCATGGAGACTCACGCCCAGCAGCAACCAGTACCACATACCACAGTGCCGGGCGTGGTGGCTCACGCCTGTCATCCCAGCACTCGGGAGGCAGAGGCAGGAGGATTGCTGTGATGGGAGTTGGAGGCTGAGCTCAGGGCCAGCCTGAACCACAAAGTGAGACCCTGTCTCAAAAAAAAAAAATCTAAAATTTCTTTCTTTGTCTAATTTATGCCGCAGATGTCTTTTACCTTCTTGATTAGATTGATTTCTAAGAAATTAATTTATTGACTTTATTGTGGATGGAACTGTTCCTGATTTCTTTCTCATCTATATTTTATTTTGAGAGTCTTACTAAAATTTTCAGACTGGCCTCAAAATGCCTCATAGCTTTCTCCGTGGCTGATTTTATTTATATGAGATTTTATATATATTTGAGACTCTGGTTGGAAAGACAGCAGTTTACCCAGGACTAGTCACATCACAGTCTGTGTACAAGGGGACCCCAGGCAGATGAGAGCATTATGCTCTGGGAAGAGCTGTTGCTCAGTCATTTGGCTCCAGGCCCCGGAAGCAAGAAGCCTGTGCAGGTGGAAAGATCAAGCACCTGATGGGGGTTATCAGCTCCTCCTCTTCCTCAGGCTCCATCCTTTTCCACCTTCTCCGCCATTTAGCTTGGTTATGTTGGATACGATAACTTCTACCAGTCTCAGGTCCCGGAGAAGCCTTCATTTAATTCAAAAGGATATATTGGCTCTGCCTGTAGTTTCTCTCTCTCTCTCCCTCTCTCCCTCCCTCCGTTCCTCTCTCTCTCTGTCTCTCTCTCTCTCTCACTTGTTTTCCTTGAGAATTAAGAAATTTTAACTTCAGGAACATTTCATGACTTTATTACAATTTTATTATGCCAAATGCTCATCAAGCAGCTACATCAGATCTTGGACTCCAACTCCAGTAACAATACCCTCCTTCTCCACCACATGCATCTGGTTATTTGGGTTCTACTTGTGTCATGGCCTTTGGGATACATGGAAACAGTAAGCCAAGTGCCTTTTACCCTCAGTTTTGCAGATAAAATCCTGGCCTTCAGACTGAACTATAATTCTAGGCTTTTTGTTGTTGTTTATTTTGAGAGCCAGGCACCTGAGTTAGTCTAAGACCCCTGGAAGAGAAGTTCTGGGAGAGGGGAGGAGACCAGGGGCCACACACACTGCACTTTTGCAGAGTCATTCTAAATTGAGGGGACCTGTTTGTTGTTGATGAATTTTTTTTTTTACATTATCACCTTCTATGGCATAGCTCACACCCCCAGCCCATATTTACAGTATTTTCTCATTAAACTAACATATGAATGAATTCTGATTTTTGCAACTATAAACCTTAACCGGTGCCATCATGACGGTGGCAGCTGCCTCTCCATGGTTATTCTGAGCTACACAAAACGTGGGTGACCCTTCACCATTCCAGGTGTTTTATCAACCCTTTGGGGGCCAAATTGGCTTTGAGGACAGGTTGTTCTCTCTGGCTGTTTTTGAACCAGAGTTTGTTGATTTGTTTTCATAGAAAGTCTTGCTATGTTACCCAGGCTAGCCAAGAGCTCCTAAGCTCCAAGTGACCCTCCAACCTCTATCTCCTGATTTGCTAGAGTTGTAGGAACACAGCACCATGCGTGGCTTCTCCTGGACCTTCTGAAGGAGAAAAGAAGGAGCACCGGGCCCAGCCGGACCCTTTCCAGTGTCTGTGTTTGTGTGTGTGCTGCTGCAAGTGTGGAGCTCGGATATCTCAGCTACAAAATGTTACCAGCAGGGCCGGGGAGTTAGCTCAGTGGTTCCAGCGCCTGTCTTGCAAGGGCAAGGACCCGGGTTCGATTCCCCGGTAACCACATAACAATACTGGGTGTGGAGACCCACACCCAGCAGCAACCAGTACCACATACCACAGTGCCGGGCGTGGTGGCTCACGCCTGTAATCCCAGCACTCGGGAGGCAGAGGCAGGAGGATTGTGATGTGAGTTGGAGGCTGAGCTCAGGGCCAGCCTGAACC
>PVIR01030673.1:0-20068 GCA_004026965.1 Petromus typicus | reverse complement strand
TTTTGGCAGTGCTAGGGATTAATCCCAAAGTTTTGAACATACTAGCCAGGTGCCTTACCAGGGAGCTACATACATCCCCAGCTCACAAAAACTATTTCTGAAGAAAATGCTGGTCCTGCCTGCAGGCATGCTCTGAGGTGAGAGACTGTTCAGTCACTCTTCCTTGTAGGCTCCTGTCCCTTGCTGGCTGTTAAAGTGAGGATCTGATTTCAGCTGGCAGCTCTCAGGTCCCCAGGGCTTTCCCAGGCTGTTCAGTCTGGCACTCACCACTACCCGGGACCCACTAAGGGGCTAGGTGGGTGCTGTCTCCAGTGCCTCGCGTGACACTCATGTCAAGCTCTAGTCCCCGCCAAGTCCTCTTACGGACTGCCATTTGCCCATTGGCCCTTAAGGAGGATGTTAAGGAGCATTACAAGGAAGAATCCCATCAAACTGTTCAGTCTGTCCTGAGGATAGCGCAGGACATATTTGTTATGATACACCATTTTGTCTCTCACAAACATTTCTTAAGGGGAAAAACTATCTGATCCTGATACAAGGAGTGCTTTTACTTCTCCTGAGCACTAACTTTGTTTTTACCTTACGGACACTGTGAATGTTTAACTGAACTCTCTGGTTACCTGCCAAAGAGCTGAGAGCCAAACTTGTGGCTCACCCATAACAAATGTGCTCTATGCCTCGTTAACTTCATTCCTGGCTCTAGTTTAGGTCTGTGCTCTAGTTATTCTGTCTTCTTAAGAAAACGTTAATTCATGCCATCTTATATATAAACATTTTTTCATAAGCAGCCTTATATAGGTTTTGAAATAGTTCAGATTATGTTATATGCAATGTGTATAAAAACCATCTTGGATTTCTCTTTGTTACTTCATTTACTTAAGCTTTTTTTTCCCTGAAGGGTATTTTTTATAGGTTTTTGCGGGGTTTGGATTACATAAAAACAGCTATATCACAAAACTATATTATTTTACTGTGTAATCAAATGGTAAAATAACTGGTATGATGGCCCAAATTAATCAAACTGATGTTACAACTCTACCCCTATCCTGTATAGCAATATTACTGTTTTCTTACAACATGCATTGGTTGGCTTATTTGTTTACTTGTTTGGTGACACTGGAGGTTGAACACAAGGCATTTACACTGACCCTAATCGCTAGCACTCCCATTGCCACCCCCACCCTTTTTCCCCTTCATTTTTTGAGACAGGTTCTAAATTGCCCAGGCTGGGATTAAATTTGTAGTTCTCCTATCTCAGCTTCTGCCACTGCAGGGATGACAGAAATGTGCCACCACACCCAGGGCTATGCTTTGTTTTATACTTCCAAACCATGTGTAATAGTTTATTGCTCTGTGAATTTTAGACATACTATGCTGCCAGGTCATTGCATAGTCAGTGTAGCAGTTAATTATTAAGTCTGTTGAGTCTGTAGGCTCAATATTATATCATCATCTATATGATCAGCCTTCTTGTCTTTGTTACTTTGCCTGGGGAGATCACAAACATATTAATCCCTTCAGACAACTTATCTTACATCTATTCTAAATTCATCTTTCTGATATCTGGGCAAGATAATTTGAATGGATATTTATTTCCAAATGCTATTTGCTTTGATTGCTTTGGAGTTTTCTCTGGATTTCCTGATTATCCTACTAATATCATCCAAAGGATAACATAAATATTATTTGAACAACTTCTTTTTAACTCTGCTAGTATCTTCAAGTAAAATTATTTGACCTTCTCTACAACTCTCTGAATTTTGGAAGGCAAGTACATGCTCTTTATGCAGATGACAAAAATAAGAACAGAAACACTTTAATTGGCTGTTCAAAATGTGACTACCACATAAGTAGTAAACTCAGGCTGGACCCAGGTCGTCTCATTCCTGGGCCACACAGCCCTTCAAAAAGTCACAAGAGCCAGGCATGGTGCTGCCTCCCTCTACTTCCAGTCATCTGTGAGGCTTGAGGGAAGAAGATCATATGTTCAAGGTCAGCATGGGCAATTCAGCAAGACAGGGCTACATAAAGATAAATAAATGAAGAGGGCTGGAGATGTAGCTGAGGGCTCCCTCGGTTCAATCCCCAGTACCACAACAAAGGAACAAAGGGTGGCGAGGAAAGTAAGGAGGAGAATCAAAAGATTTCTAATTTCATAGTCTATCCCACCCCTTAAGGTTAAAGATTAAGAAGTGAGCAGACATTTTATAAATCACTGATGCTGGTCAGAATCGGGAATGAATTTCATTTGTGTTATTCTCATGATTTCTTTGTTCTTAAAATTAGAGTTCCTTTTAACTACAGTTCTAGTCACTGTTACTTTCCATTTTGGTAAGATGGAGCAAATCTCTTAAAAACTAGGTGTTTAAATGGAAACTTTTTCCCTTGGTAATTAGTAACTTTTTTTTCTTCTTCAGATTTTTAAAATTCATCTTTAGCATAAAAATAATCTGCCATTGTTATGCATATTCATGAAAGAGCCAACATATGGTTCCTGTTACAGTACTTGGTAAAACATTAGCTATGATTTTATCTCTGCATTTAAATAGATAATTAAAATTTCATACTTAAGGATCTGCATAGAAAATATTCAAAGTTTTCATTCTATATAATTCTTCGTATATAGAACATATGCTAGTTTCTTGCATGTTTAGTCAGGGCCAGGTATGTATTGTTGCTCAGCTACAAATATATTTAATCTTTACCTCAGTCCGTCCAAATAGCTACCATTTTACAGCCTGGTATCATATTCAACAGTAGATATTATCTTCTGCCTCTCCTTCAGCTTCAGGAACTTCCAGTCTGGAACTTCCAGATGGACCCCGTAGTCTTGAGTTACATGGACAGTCTACTGCGGCAATCAGATGTCTCACTATTGGACCCACCAGGCTGGCTCAACGACCACATCATTGGGTTTGCCTTTGAGTATTTTGCCAACAGTCAGTTTCATGACTGCTCTGACCATGTCTGCTTCATCAGCCCCGAAGTCACCCAGTTCATCAAGTGCACTCACAGCCCAACAGAAATCGCTTTGTTCCTCGAACCCCTGGGTCTTCCCCACAAGAGAGTTGTGTTTTTAGCCATCAATGATAACTCCAACCAGGCAGCTGGAGGCACCCACTGGAGTCTGTTGGTTTATCTCCAAGATAAAAATGGCTTTTTTCATTATGATTCCCACAGCAAAAGCAACTTCATCCATGCAAAGCAAGTAGCAGAGAAACTAGAAGCTTTTTTAGGTAGAAAAGGAAACAAACTGATCTTTGTAGAAGAGAAAGCCCCTGCCCAACAAAACAGCTATGACTGTGGGATGTACGTGATCTGTAACACTGAGGCTTTGTGTCAGAACTTCTTTAGGCAACAGCCAGACTCCCTGCTGCAGCTGCTCACCCCCACGTACATCACGAAGAAGAGGGCAGAATGGAAAAATCTCATTGCCAGACTTGCTAAGAATTAGCGACTGAAGAACATTTGTGACTTGAGAAGCCTCCCTTTTCTGCCTGCCCTTCCTCCTTTATTGGATGGCTGCAGTTTCAGTGCCTGAAGGAAGATGCCTAGTACGGAAAAGCTCACTATTTTTTTTAAAGAATGTCATCCTCTCCATTGTCCTCATGGAAAGTTTCCCTTTAACCCTGACCTGAGAGTAATATGTTCTGTGAAAATATCTTAAAGTTATACACCAAAATTTTAAACTTACTTTTAACATTTATGACGTATATGTTTCAAGTAAGACTCTTCCTGATTGGTATATAGTTAATTCCCTTTTGACCGCCCTTTTTCACACTGATTGATTCCAAAGGAAGTGCAATAGCCTCTAAAACAAAGACTACATGAAATCTAAAGGAATGCAAGGAAGAGAACGATAGCAGAACCAAAAGTTTGTTGTATGGCCTGTATAATTCAGCAAGTCAGCTGGCTAGGAGCAGATCCAGGCCTAACTTCATTTAAAACATAAACATCGGGCTGGTGTTATGGTACACACACATAATCCCCAGCATTTAGGAGGCTGAAGCAGAAGGATCGCTTTGATTGGAGGCCAGTCCGGGTGACATAGTAAGTTCAAGACCAGCCTGAACTACATAGTGAGATCCTGTCTCCAAAAAAAAAAAAAAAGACCTAAATATTATAAGAACTGGTCATTCACGTTTGTGATGTTTCTTCTGTTCACCATGCAAAGCCTTTCCCAGCTGTCAGCAGAATCCTTGCATATATTTGAGAAAGGTGATGTTAGCCCATCTCCCCCCATCTGATGTCTGAGATGCTTGGAAAGGGGGATATATTCGGTAACTTCAGTAAAACAAATGACTGCAGTGGACTTCTTGGCCCAGTGAATGGTCAGCTTGCAACTGTAGATTGATAATAGCTTTTCTTTGCCTTGTCTATTTGCCATGCACATTTTTTTTAAACAGGGAAGAAAAATGACCTTGTTCAACCCTTTTGCTTAATCCATAATGCAGACTATGTAATTTTTAAAATGTGGAACCGAGCATAAAAAAAAAAAACCACTATCCTTCTGAAACCACATATGTGTTTCTCCGTTATTTCAAATAATTAGATAACAAATTGAGTATCCACATGACTTCTTTTCCTAATGAGAATCAGACTGTAGTGTATGTGAGACCTGAGAGCCAAAGGTTAGCTTTAGCCGCGAAAATTATTTTAGCTCCCTCCCCAGCCTGGCCCTACCCCCGGCCCTCAGGGCCCAAAATAACCTCACCACTCAGTGACCTCAGAGGCCGCAGCTCAGTTCCTTTTAGCCAGAAAAGGGGAAACACAGCAAGTGCAAGTAAGTACAGGTTACACAGCAAGCTTGAGTGAATAGGAGTTGAAACTAAAAGTCAGAGTGAAAGCAACAGAAAAAGTTCCCACTTGAGCATGTTTTAGATAACAGAGAGGTCTACTGGAAGATGAAGGTAAGAAAAAGACTGAGGAACTGGCAGTCGGGAGGGACAGCAACAGGAACCACACAGGTTGCTGCCGGCTTTGTGTGGATAAAGATAAGAAAGCAATATTATTTCAATGACTGTTGACATAGATGGCTGGTCTAGCCTATGAAAGTCATATTTTCTGAAAAAAGTTGTCCTTCTGATAAAACAAAGTATGTTTACTTAAATGTCAGCCCTCCTCCCATTTGAGAGTTAATATATAGGAGAGCAATCTCCTAAATCCCTGAGATGCAGCCCATAAATAAGTTAGTTACTTAACAAAGTCTCTTTAAAAAAAAAAAGCAAGGGCCGGGGAGTTAGCTCAGTGGTTCCGGCGCCTGTCTTGCAAGCGCAAGGACCCGGGTTCGATTCCCCGGTAACCACATAACAATACTGGGTGTGGGTCCACACCCAGCAGCAACCAGTACCACACACCACAGTGCCGGGCGTGGTGGCTCACGCCTGTAATCCCAGCACTCGGGAGGCAGAGGCAGGAGGATTGTGATGTGAGTTTGAGGCTGAGCTCAGGGCCAGCCTGAACCACAAAGCGAGACCCTGTCTCAAAAAACCTAAAAAAAAGCAAAACCTTAGGTTTCCTTTTTCCAAATATATAGCATGATTGAGATTGTGCTGCCGGTTAATAGTCTAGAGTAAATGTTAGCATTATAAGTGACAGGAGAACTGAAAAGTTGACTCGTGGCTTTTCACTAGATACTACCAGAGCCCACAGACTGTGCATCAGGTTGGCCATAAACCTTTCCTGTTACCTGATGCAAAATAAAGAGATCTTTTGCCAATACGGTAACTACGGGGCCGGGGATTTAGCGCAGTGGTTTTGAAGCCCGTCTTGCAAACCCAGGTTTGATCCCTGTAACCACATACAACAATACTGGGTGTGGAGACTCACACCCACCAGCAGTCAGTACCACATACCACAGTGCCCTAGGTGGCTCACGCCTGTAATCCCAACACTCGGGAGACAGAAACAGGAGGATCACTGTGAGTTTGAAGCTCACCTACACAATGAGCTCAGCACCAGACTGAACTACAAGCAAGACCCTGTCTCAAAAAACAAACACACACACAAAATAAGATGATAACTATGCAAAATTCAGCTTGCAGATATTGAGAAGGAAATCAGCTTACTCAAAAACTGAGGTAAGCAGTTTTCAGATAGAGCTATCTTGTTTTCAAATAGCCTGTTGTATTGCTCCATAAGTATTTTCACATTTGTCTACTTGAGTCTTAGTATGAAATACAGAAAGGTCACCATGTGTTAACCCAGCTATAGATGGTGGTATACGTATTAGTGGGCTTTCTATTGATTACTCTAAATGACACATTTCCACCCTTGACTAGTTATCTGTTGAAGTTTATAAACACTGATCCTAAGTAAATTGGGGGATTTAAGAATAACAAGTGGATTATATTTCTGATATATGCTTTTTTCCCTCATGTTGAGAATTAAAGCCAGGACCATTACACTGAGCTCCAGCCCCAAGGCTCCCGCCCACTTTGTTTGTTTGTGTGAAGACAGGACCTCACTAAATTGCCCAGGCAGAATTTTAACTTGTGATCTCCTGACCTAGCTCCCCAGAGTGCTGGGATTACAGGCATGTGCCCCCATGCCCAGCGCTCTATCCATATCAGCTGTATGTTTTAATAATAAGCATTCCATTGAGATAGCAAAATAGAATTTCTCAGTCATGTGGTCATTATACTGAAAGGGTATTTTTTTTCTTTCATCACCTAAAATAGAACAGGAGAAAATAATTACAGAAAATCACATCCTATAGTGTTAGAAAAAGCAATGAATGTTTTAATCAAATCCAAACTCTGTCAGTTATAAACTCAACTTCAGGCAAGTTTAAGACTCAGAGCCTTGGGCCTATTAATCATCTTTCAGTAGGCTTCCCTTTTCTAAAAAATGAAGAGTGTCTAAGGCACTATGATAATTAAATATCACATGTAATCCATATGATAGACTCTAAAGTCAGTCTCCTTTGCCTGCTGTCCTTCCATCCAGTTCCATTTTGAAACTAACAGCAAATTCGAAAATGTAACTTTTATACTGCCACGCAACTAAACAACAGTGTAAAAAGCTTCCTGATAAATACTGTGAGGTACAGAAGAGCAGCTTGTGGAAGGATTATAAATAGGAACAGCTCACCTTTATATTATTGTATAAAATGCAGGGAACATGGCATGCACATATTTGTATTACTGTATATGGAAAGTACCTCATACATTGACTATTTTACTAATATATATATCATACATTGTGTATATGTATAAATATATATACATATATATATTACTATTACTATACATATATATATTACTATTACTATTAAATCTCATATTTTTCCAGAAATTATTCACCCTAGTTTATAAATGAGAAACTGAAAGAAGTTCAGTTGCTTGGCCTCCATCGCCTCTTCTCATACTCTCTCTACCTATTCCTTTCTCCTCCCCTAAAAAATTAAGGCAAGAACTCCTAGCTTGAAGATCTTAAATGTAATCTTCCTTCACTTTCTAAATTTCCCATATTCCACTTGTATATTACAATAATGAGAAAGTGTCTCTCACTACGAGGCAGCAGGACCTGTTTAATAGCTGGTTTGGTTTTATATGTTAGGCTGTATTGGATCAGCTCTTATCGCAGCCTAGTTAGTTTTCATATTCTTCCTACTTGAAAAATGGAAAGTAAAACAAAAGCAGCAGTCTGGAGAATCTGATTTAGAAAAGAAAGTTAGGAATTGTTTCAAAAACCTGGAAATAAGTAAGAATACAGTACTCTGCACAGCAGTGCAAAAATCGGTCCCTAAGGCTGAAATTCCACTGAGGAAAACCAGAGTGCCAAATGCACTTCAAGTTTCTCACGCAGAATCCAGGGATTTAGCTCCAGTGGGACTGTGCCTTCCTTGGAAGCACAAGGGCCCAGGTTCAATCCCGGGTACCACACACACAAAAAGTTCTCATGTAGGAAAAAACTTAACACTTCAAAAGTTAAGGGAAGTGGGCCAGGGAATTAGCTCAGTGGTTCTGGCATCATCCTGGCAAGCGCAAGGTCCCAAGTTCAGTCCCTGGCACCAAAAAAAAAAAAAAAAAAAAAGATCATCCTAAATCCCCTCACCATCACACCCCTGCTGCTCACCATACACCAAAACCGAGCAGCCTTCTTGTTGAAAGAACCTTCACCCGTGATGCAAACTCAGGCCAGCTTTCTACACCAGGCTCCCTGCGCAGCTCAAGCTCCAGTTCTCCATCTTCACTCCTGTAAAACCTTCACTTCCCCTCCTGTCATCTTTCAAAGACAAACAGAGGACACCAGAAAGTAACTGTTAACTTCCCTGATGCCAGATCTGAAAGGCCCTCTGCACTTGCACTCCTCTTTGAGCCCTCATTTCCACTTCAGTGGCCGCCACACCGACGCTGATTCCCTCATCTGCACAGAGACACTGTGCAAACAATTTCTTCACACACATCACCGACCTCTGCCGGCGCCTCCACCAGCTTCTCAATGTGCAAAACCACCCGCATCTCTCAACAGAAAGAGAAACGCGACCCTGTGTCTCCCTGTAGATGCCTCTTCCCAACTAGATCTAAAGCACCTATAGTCAGCCTTAGAATTGCTCACCTTCTCCTTCCCTCTTCCCAACGCACTTTAATGTGAATTCTTTTTTTTTTTTTGAGACAGGGTCTCTATTTGTAGTTCAGGCTGGCCCTGAGCTCAGCCTCAAACTCACATCACAGCCATCCTCCTGCCTCTGCCTCCCGAGTGCTGGGATTACAGGCGTGAGCCACCACGCCCGGCACTGTGGTGTGTGGTACTGGTTGCTGCTGGGTGTGAGTCTCCACACCCAGTATTGTATGTGGTTACCGGGGACAAAACCCGGGTCCTTGCACTTGCAAGACAGGCGCCGGAACCACTGAGCTAACTCCCCAGCCCCAAAACCATTCTTCCTTTGATTGATGTGAGTTTCCTGCTTTTCTGATCACTCTTATTTGCCAGTTTCTTCTTTATGTTGTGTAGATTCTCAGGGCTCTGTCCATATTCTTTGGCCGACGTACCCACATCCTATGCTCTCCCGCTCATTACTGTGGTCAATGGTAGACTTAGGTACATTGAACTTAACACTGCTACCCTGACTCGCCCAGGCTTCAGCCTATACCTCCATGGCCCCGCCCACTGGACACTGTCACATGAGTGTTTATAAGATTCCCCAGACTCGTGAATCTCAGTGCTCCAGTCATCTCCCCCCCTGCACATCTTCTCCCTCACTGACTTACCTTAGGAAATAGGGCTACTGCCCAAGCCAGTTCTAACCAGACTTTACATCCGTCAACCTCCCAAGCCTGCTAATTACACATGCTTTTGCTGTGTTCTGTCTGTCTGATTCTGCTTTGTGTTCAGTGCTGGGATGGAAGCCAGGGTCTTGTATATGCCAGGCAAGTGCTTGACTACTCAGCTATATCCCTGGGCCCATGTGATGCCTTTCATAAAAGTTCTTCAGGGTCTGGTCTTACACTGACCCTTCTGCCTCTCACGCTTGCCTTCTATTTCAATGCCCTTGGTTCCTCCAGTAAAGCCTTAAAACTTTCTGATCTGCTGTCTCTCCTCTATTCTTTCCCACACTCAGGAGAAGTACTCCTATGTAATCCCTTTCACCAATGTAATGTCTTCTTCAAGGAAATCTTCCTGGATGCATGAGGCCAACTCACTTCTTTGTTAATTTCCCAGAGTCCTCTCAGTGTGTCCAGACCACATGCGATTTTGGGGTTGTGTCTCTCTCACCACACTATGCGAGCCACAGAAGCCAGAGCCGTCTGAGGAAATCTTCACTATTGAATCCCTGCTGCTTCACACAGTGTGGCACACAGACATTCTTTATTACTTGTCAAATGGGCAAATGAGAATATAGAAGCTGTTTATTGGCCAAGCATGGTGACATACACATAATCTTGGCACTTGCAAGGTCAATGCAGGAGAATTGCCATGGGTTTGAGGCCAGCCTGAACCACACAGGGAGACCCTGTCTCAAACTATATAGGGCCAAGGATGTTTCTCAATGGTGCCACACCTGCCTTGCAAGCCCGATGTCCTGAATTAAATCCCTAGTACCAGGGGGGAAAATAACCTATATATATGTATATACATATATATGTGCGTGATATATATATATATATAGATATATACACTCACATATGTTATCTATCAAGAAAAACATGCCCGTCACCCTTTCTCGGCATAGCCACAGAAGTCAAAATGCTTCGTTGATCAGTGTGACTCATGCTTGCATAAGAGCAAGCTGCAGAAGAAGGGGTTGATGAACTTCAGCAACCTGACAGAAAATAAAGAACTCACCGAATAAGCATGCTCACACACAGTCTGCCCACACACAGCCCTTCAGTGGATCTGCTGATTTCTTAGGGATTTTCACACCTGACCCTGCTGTGATCCTGCCCTAACCCATGCAGGCGTGTTTGGGTTAGTTCTGATTTGAGGTGGTTATGAATCTCAGTGCTGCAAACACACGTCATAAATAACTTTTACTTCAAGTTTTCTTCTTGAGGACTATAGAAGTGGGATTAAGAGGGCCCCCTAAATAGTTACTAGGCATCAGTTACAAGGGACATCCATACACCCACATACAGGTAACTAGAGAATTTTCTTTAACAATTACTGTATAGTATCATGACAATTGTATAATATAGCTGGGTGCTGGTCCCAGCACTCAGGAGGTTGAGGCTGTACCCCACCATGGGTAATCTAGAATTTTCCAACCTGGAAAACCTCATTTCATTAAAAAAAAAAAAAAAAAAAAAAAAAGCATTTGTTGAGCCACAGTACAAATGGTTTCTTAGCACTCCTTGTCATAGTCTCTGCCCTGAGGAATGGTTCTGAGTTTCCAGGACACCAAACGCTTTTGGTTTTCCCCTTCCTTATCAGACACTGCTCAGTTTCCTTTGCCAGTTCTTCCTTTTCCTCCTAATGTCTCATTGATAGTATCCTTAGGGTACAGTCTATCCTCCGGCCTCTCTCTCAGCACATTCCTGACTCCCTTGGTGACTGGACCCAGGTTATGCTTATGAACACCATCCATACCTCCCAGATGTCTCCCTTGAACCCAGCCCCATTACATCCCCACTCAGGAGTCTAAAACTCATCCCAAACTTACTTTTGGAGTCAGAGTTTGCAAGGGAAATAGATTTAATACAGGATACATAATTTATCAGATTATTTTATAATCGTCCCCCAAAAAGTCAAATGCAGAAGAGTGCAAGATATTAGCCACACACTAGAGACCTAAGGAACCTGGCCAAGTGCCTGGATCCCATAGCAGTGTGCTGCACAAGTCCAGCCAGAGGCCTGGAGCCCAGGACAGTGTCTTCCGTGACTCTGGCCAGAGGCCTAGAGCCCATGGTGATGTCTCATGCTTATCTGTATTGAGGAACTGCACCCAGAAGGCCTAAAGGCCAGGGGTGTAGTTCAGACTGGCCCTGAGCTCAGCCTTGAACTCACAGCAGTCCTCCTGCCTCTGCCTCCCAAACGCTGGGTTTACAGGCATGAGCCAGAAAACCTGCACTGGCAGGGTGAAGGATCTGTGCCACCAGGCCAAGGGATCTACACTGGAGCCAGGAAGTGATGCTCATGGTGAAGATCAGAGCTCCTTTCATCAGAGCAGCCATTCCCAGAGATGACGAGGACCGGAGCTCCTCTGACAATGCTAGAACAGCAAGGTTCACATCAGAAAACTCCTCAGCAGGCTTCTCCAAGAAAATCAAAGCCCACAAACTTCCCTCCACTTCTCTTTTTATGCTGTTGGCAACAATCCTCAGGTGGGTCTTCTACTCCCAAACCAAGTTGATTCAGTTCAGTGGGCTGTGCCAAGTGGCTCACTAGTTAATCCACCACACTTACCATGGCCAGCACTGCATTTTTTTTTTTTTTTTCTTTGAGACAGGATCTCACTTTTGCAGTTTAGGCTGGCCCTGAGCTCAGCCTTGAACTCACAGCAATCCTCCTGCCACTGCCTCTCAAGTACTGAGATTACAGGCATGAGCCACCATGCCCAGCACTGTGGTATGTGGTTGTGATTGCTGGTGGGTGTGAGTCTCCACACCCAGTATTGTTGTATGTGGTTTCCAAGGATCAAACCTGGGTCCTTGTCCTTGCAAGGTAGGCACCGGCACCACTGAGCTAAATCCCTGGTCCCAATTTACCACTTTTTAACATACTACATAATTTAGTCATTGCTACTACCAATCTCCCTCCCTTCACCTCTACAATATATAAACACTATGAAGGGAAATATCTCCATCTACTTTATTCACTATTATATCCCAAGCACTTAGCCCAGTGTTTAATCCACGGTAAGCACTCAGATATTTGAATGAAAAAAAAAAAAGAAAATCTGTCACCCCTATTATGTTAGTCAATTTCCTCATTATTGACACACAGAGCCTGACACCCATAACTTAGAGGAGGAGGTTTACTTGTTTCACAGCTGTAGAGGCTTCAGTCTGTAATCAGCTGGCTCTAAGGCAGGGTGGCGTGGCAAAGGGGCACGGTGGAGGACAGCTGCAAGCACTGAGAGAAGGGAGGAGCCACCAAGGAGATTCAACTTCTGGGTCCCACCCACAGGGAGCCCCCTCCTCCAACAAGGCCTACCTTCCTGAACAGCAAGTCAGCTCTAAAGCCCCATAACCCAGTCACCCTCTGAAGGTCCTGCCTGTGATGGCTTCAGGGCACCTCTAGATATACACTATAACACCTACTGACAGAATAAGAATAAAGGTCCACACTTTTATACAACACAGGCCAGGAATTGGCAGTTTTCCTTAATGGGCCAGACAGTAAATATTCCACACTTTATTATCTTTACGGTGACTATTTAACTCTGCCTTGGAACTCCAGAGCATCCAGAGACCATACAGAACATACACAAATTGGCATGGCTGTGTTCCAATACAACTATTTACACAAATAGCAGCCAGCCACTAGGCCATCCTTCACTGGTTCCTGCTATCGACAAAGACACCTCTTGGGAAATCAGGTGCCTTTGTCGACAGGTTAGGGTCTGTTCATCCACTCTATCCATTGCCAAAAAAATATTCTAGAGCCGGGCGTGGTAGCTCACGCCTGTAATCCCAGCACTCGGGAGGCAGAGGCAGGAGGATTGCTGTGATGTGAGTTTGAGGCTGAGCTCAGAGTCAGCCTGAACCACAAAGCGAGACCCTGCCTCAAAAAAAAAAAAAAAATTCTAGAAAGGTAATTGCAAACCTAGGAAAACGCAGATTACTGGTTTTAGGTCAGCCGGCTGAGTGGGCGTTCCTTAAAGTAACTCTTCAGGGCATGGGGGTGGGGAGGGAAAAGCAGTCCTGCTATCAGCCACTGTCTTGCTTATGAATCTTGAGCGCATTATCTACTGCTTTAGATTTTTCTCTAGAGATTTCAAATATGCAGAACAATCTCCTTCTAAAGCTTCTTTTCCTATGCCATTAAGTTCTTTGGCATCGATGTGAATTTCCTATGGCAAGGAAACCATTTTTACTTTTATCAGCTATTCTAAGAGCCAAAAGGCTGACGCAATGTGTTAAGAAAATATCCAGGAGTGTAGCTCAGGGGCTGGGGTTTAGCATGAGGCCCAAATTCAACCCATCAGCCCAGTGCCCCAAAACAACAGTAAAAAGCTGCCAATATTTTGAGGTCCAGGTCTTAATATCTTACCAGGCAGACCGGTGATTCTCAACTAGGGATAGTCCTTCCCACCATCCCCCCCAGGAGACAGGTTGACCCCATCAACCTTGTACTCCACGGTCAAAGGAATCTTCCTTACCCATCGAATTTATTCGTCATTCCCAACAGCAGTGGCTCCCGCAACACCTCACTGCCAGAGAGACTGAGCTTCTTTTCTTTATCCTGGCATTTGAATCCAAAGAAATTTTGCCCACTTATCTTCTCCAGTTTCACCAGCACCACCCTCCACACCCCCATTACCCTTCCAAAGACACAGTTCGGGAAGATCCGCCCCGCATCTCTCCTCAGATCCAAATCTCACTCATTCTTTGAAACCCACATGCTGCCGCCCCTGTGCCGCTGAGTGAGCCTGCGTGACTCCCCTTTTGGAACTCACCATGTCCCCTCCTTGTTCTCACAGTGTTACATAGCCATTCCCCGTAGCTCACCCCTCGCCAAACTCCCTGAGGGGCCAGTAGTGTATTTCCATCAATGTCGGCTTCCACAGGGCAGACTGCGAAAACTACACTGTTGTACTGAAAGTCAAATGAGATACTGATCAGAAAGTGACAGTGTCACTGTAGCTGTAAAAACATATTCAGAAGCCCAGGGAAGCGGCTTAATAAATTGCTTAACTGTAGCTATGTGCTGAAGACAGTGCACCATTCCGATTAGCCAGGCATTTGGAACCAGCAGCAAAGAAAAACTTCCATCAGAAATCCTACACCAATTAACACGCCTTCATGCTAGACTGGATCCAGGAGAGGTGGGTGTCACATTTTCCCGAAGTGGTGCCCAAGCCAGCCTCTCTGCATTTAGCAAGTTAATGAACAGCTTGTGAGTAACTCTTTGCCCACTCCGGCCCAATTTAGAAGCTGCCAACGGGATAAGATAGCAATGTCCCACGCTCCCCGCTTCGCTGGGCACCCAGCTGTATCGCTTCCAGGCCTCTGCTCTCATTGTCCCGTGGGGTCACCCCTGGGGGTGAGGGCCTGAGCGCAGGCCTGGCCTCTCCCAGGCAGAAGAGAGCCTGTCTCAGATCCTGAGAGAGGGAGGCGAGGAGAGGAGTGGGGGCGTCGCATTCTGAGCAGCCCAGGTCTGGCCCCCAGCCAGGCACTGAGTGGCAAACAAGAAGGGACACATTCCAGGAAGGCAAGAGCAGGAGGGCGGCCCTCCGGGGGCCCGCGGGCACCAGGTGCAGCTCGGCTCTCTTGAGGTCGGCCAGCAGAGGGATGAACTCTTTCTCTGGATTACCATCACAGAGGCTTAAGGCCTCTCCTCGGACAAAGCATATACTTAACCGTTACCCTTTCGACCTCTCTGCCCCGGGGTCCGAACTGTTCCCTAGGTAGGAGGAGAAAGCGGCACAGCCACCCTGGAGCACACTTCACGGGACACAGGTTTCTCTCATTCTGTTCCGAGTGGGCAAACACGTGGCATACAGCAAAGGCAGGGCAGGAAAAGCCTGGGGTTCCTGGGCCCTAGAAGCGGAGCGCCCCGCCCTGACAGCCAGATACAGATGCACACTTGTGCTTCGAAGCTGCTGGTTCTGCCTTCCCGCCCACCAAGCCTGTGTGAGGCCTGGAAAGCCCTGGCAACGTTACCTTCTCAGTCACCGCAGACCTTGGGCAGGGCAGAGGAGCCGCCAGAGGGGAGAAGATGACCACCGCCCCCCGGCGAGAGACTCCCTTCTTCTGTAGCATTAGCGGTGCGCTGGGCTTGGAAGAAGCTGGGGCCTGTTTCTCCCCTCAAGAAGACAAGACCACAAGGACCTTGCTCTGCGAACAATCAAGTCTTTTACCCAGGGGCTGTGGACCTTCTTGCTGGACACTGCCGCCACCTAGTGGGCCAGTTGTCATCTCTTCCTTCTCAGAGAGAATTAGCCTTGGCTGGAGCCCAGGGATCCTGGCGTCCATCCAGGCTCAGGCAAACGGGAGAGCCTCCTAAGAGAAGTTTCTCTGGCGCAGGATTTGGGGGCCCAGAGACTAAGAGAGAAGGGCAGCGTGAGCATCATGACACCGCCAGGTTGGCAAGGAGCCTAATGATATAGCAACCAGGTTGGAGGCCCTGCGCTGGGCGGTGTCTTACTCCATCTCTGATGGGCTGAAGCCCTGCCTGCCCTCCCTTCCTTCCTCAATTCCCTTTTCTCCCGAACGCCTGCCCCTCCCAGGGGCCTTCCCCGCTGGCTAAAGTCCACGTGTATTCCCTCCATTTCCCCAAATAAGGCAGTTGTTTGTCCCTCATAAAGCGAGTTCCCTTCAACTTAAAAATTAGAAGTATGTAGCGATGCCTTCTCTGAGATGGTGTATGAACCCACTCCTAGAAGAGTGAAGAGGGGCGTATCTTGAGGCATGTTATTGGATTGGTTCTTCCAAGGTCCCAGAAGCCTGCAGGTTGTCAGCCATGTTTTTCTGTGCACTGTGCCCAGCCGCGCATGTCCGTCCAACAGCAAAGGAAAACACTTGGTCTGTCCAACCACTATGCTTCCTACTGGCCTCACCCTTCCAGATCTGAGCTTCGATACTCGGGCAGTCTGCAAAATCCAAACTCTCTTCCCTTGCCTACTTCACTAATCTCTTTTTTAAAAAGGAAATAAAATATACCTTCTACCATGGAATCACTTAAAGTGTGTGTGGCCCAGTAGTGTCTAGTATATTCACACGGATGAACAACCAATCTCCCAATTTCTTTTGCTCTTGTGAAACTGAAACTGCGTACTCAGGAAACAATTCCCCACTCCGTTCCTCTCCTCACTGAGGTTCGTCACTGGTCCCCTTTTTGTCCCTATGAAGCTGGCTCTAGGCACCTCTTAGGTGGAGTCCTGTAGTATTTGTCATTTTGTGACTGGATTCTTGTGCTCAGCAAAGGTCCTCAAGGGTTATCCACAGCATACCGCGTGTCAGTACCGCATTCCTCTCAAAGCTGAACAGATTCAAGGCACGAGGGGGCCATATCTGCCTTATCCATTCATGTATAGATGAATACATGAGTTGTTTGTACCTTGCTATCCCCTGTACTGGAGGTCAGTCCCAGGAGCTTGCACATATAAGGCAAATAATCTACCATTAAGCCATACACCAATGCTGCCTTTTGATATTGTGAATTATTTTGCTGTAAACAAGAGTTTTACAACTATCTCCAAACTTTCTTTCAATGTTTTTTAGTACACAATCATAAGATGATTTGTTGGGTTTTGTTTTTTGAGACAGGGTCTCACTAGCCCAGGCTGGCCTCAAACTCCCAGCGATCCTCATACCTCAGCCTCCAGAGTGCTGGGATGACAGGCATATGTTATCATACCCAACGGTAATTCTGTATTTTAGTTTTTGAGTAAGCACTACAATTTCCCAGCTACACCTGCACGTGTATGCACGTGTGCATGCTGCGAACACTGGACCTTTGAACTATGCTAATCACAAGATACACCACTGTTTATTACCATCAGTAATGCACAAAAGTTCCAGTATTCCCATATCCTTGATAAGCGTTGCTCCTTTGATAGCAGCCATCCTGATGACTGCGAGGTGGTATTTTATTATGGTTTTGATGTACGTTCCTATAACGCAGAGTGTTGTGTCTATCTCTTCTTGGTTACTGGCCATTTGTGTATCCTTGCTTAGAGAAATATCCGTGGGAGTCCTTTGTTTCTTTGCTGTTGACATTTCACATCACTGTCACTTGGTTAGTAGCCTGGAGACCTAGACACCCTTCCCATCCTTTGCAGCTGCAGATTCCTTTCTAATGTCACTTTAGAGAAATTTCTTGACCATCCCATCTAAAGCTATCTCCCCTTTGCCTCCTGTTGCTCTTGCTTTCCTTTATGGAACCTGATCCCAATCCTCAGACCCCGTTTGTCTGTAGATTCCCTCAGAACTCACTGTACATGGACTTAAGGTAGTGCCCTTAGGAAGCAGCCACTGCCCAGCCAGTCCCTACAGTGCCACGTGCTTAGTAGAGTCTGGACTTAAGGGGCCAGGAGAAATATGTGACCTCTGTAGGCTCTGAGTCATAGAAAAGGCCACTGGAGCCGCCTGGCCTTGACCTCCACATATTAATTGCTGAGTCAAGTACAATCGGGGGACACCGGGCAGGAGAAACGAGGAAGCATTGTCCATCAGTGTCCACCAAGCAGAGGCAGGAGGCTGTGGTCATCTTCACCTTTCCCCGTGTGGTGGGGTTAAGTCCTCAGGACCCTGGAATTCCTTGGGCTCCATCAGTCTCCTAGGTGCCCAGGTATGGCAGTAGCATAGCGCTACTGACACACGATAAAGAAGGTAGCTACAGGGTAAAAATGAACTTTCTATGCAAGAGGATACTAGAAAATAACAGGTTTAATTTTTGTAATGTCAAAGGCTAATGCCCTAGTGGATCAGCTGAGGGCTGGTAAACCCAGTCTCAGAATTTAAAAAGCCTCACAATGCAGGCAGGAATGTATAAACTCTCAGTTTACAGCACAGCACAGCAGGACTAGGTTGGGGGACAAAAGGAAGAAACGGCGGGCACTCAGGCAGGCCCAGCACACGCACGTCGTCGCTGGGAGCTCAGGGCCCTGCAAGGGACTCCAAGCCACCCACCTACTGCTGTCTCCTGCCTGCCGAGCCTGGGGTCTGGCCAGGGGCCTGGCTCTCCAGTAACTTGGCGCAGCCCCCCATGACTTGGCACTTCCCATAGCCACCAGCTCAACCTTGGGAGGCTCAGAGAATGGATTTGTTCTTCCTGCCTTTCAGCAAGGACCAGGGAGGTGACGCACTGGGCGAGGAGGATTGTTTCCCTGAAAATACGATGGCAATGAGTGATGTAGGGGCTGCCAGCCTCCAAGAGGCCAGGCAGACACTCATCCGGTCTGGCACTGTGAGGGGTAGGACTGAGTTTCACCTGAGACACACAGACTGCACACCGGGAGCCGTCCTAGTGAGGGCATGCGGAGAGGACCAAGAGACTCCCGGTCTGGGCTGAGAGCCATCACCTACTGTCAGCTCACTGCTCAGTCCTCATCTGGGGTTCTCATCAACAGGACAATTACAGCTCTGCAGTAAGTCACTTCTCCCTGCGGCTCCGTGTCAGGAAAGGGCAACGGCCACGATCTCCGACAGCACCTGCTCCTCCTGGGCTCTTCCCTAACACCCTCCAGACCCTTCCAGACCTCCCAAGGCCCTGTCAGCAGACGAGAGCCCTGGGGAGGCGAGGCCCAAGGTCCTGTTGGTCAGAGAAGACTCTCCAGGCAAAACCATCCTTGTCATCCCCTGCCCCTCGGGTCCCCAAGAGAGTGAGGCAGAGCCCCTTCACCTGCTCCTTGCACTAGGCCCACTGGGACACCTCCACCTTATTATAAAGAACAGAGGTGGATTTGGAATGCCTTGGGATGCCATTCAAAGGCCATTGGCACACAGACAGATGGGACAGGAGTAAAACCATCAGTTTCCCGGCCAAACCTCCTTCCAGGCTGCTATTGACCATGCCCACGGACAGTCAGGCCGGAGGACACGGCAAGGCTTCAAATCACGGCTGCCATCCTTCCTGTCACCCACTTCCAGGGTCTGGGGCACGCTGGAAATGACTGGAAATCATACCAGGGCTGTAAATACAGGGATCAAAAGCCCGACTCGACCTGCCTCCTCAGAAGGTGACAGCTGGGGACGTAGGATTCTGGGCCTTCACAGCCCCCACCCACATTCACTACTGTGACACACCATCTTTGTGCTCTACCTGAGCTCTGCAGGAGACCAGCTCGGTGCCTTTCCCAGAACATGCACATTTACCTCCTGCTGGAATCCTGGCTCGGAGCCTCCTACCTGGATTCACGGCTTCCGCGCAGGCCTGATGTGTACCTGGCTCCCTGCAGAGCCCTGTGGGCTCCAGGACAGGGACTCACAAGGGCCCGAGGGGCCTAAGTATGTTGGGACACAGCAAACATGCTATGTGCTCTGGCCTCTGCCCTACCCACCCCTGGAGAGCCATGGAAGAGAGAGGCACATTCCAGGTATTAAAGCGTGGCCTTTGTCTCTGGAGGTGGCCTGCAGGGCTGTGTGCCAGAGCGGTCTCCAAGGAGCAAGTTAAATGTTGTTCTCATTGAAGTAGTTGCCGAAGCTTAGTACACAGAATTCCTCAGCTGCTTCCAAGAATCTAGCTTTCTGTTTGAGTCCGAAATCTGCAGGAGCCGGTTACTTTGTAAACAGGTACTTCAGCTCCCTGGTGGAGCCCAGGAGAAGACGGGGAAGAGGAGGAGGACTAGGAACATTTGCCTTCACACTGGGCCTCAGCACAGCAGCAGCATGAACCAGGGGTCCCCAGAGTCTGGGCACCCGGAATTCTTCTTGCAGAGGTTTAAGGACGCAGGCCAGGGCTGTTACCTGAACCCAGGAAAGATGCTCAGATCAGAGAAAGGGCCACGGTAGACAAGTGC
>PVIR01030672.1:0-20073 GCA_004026965.1 Petromus typicus | reverse complement strand
TTTTGGAGACAGGGTCTCGCTTTGTGGTTCAGGCTGGCCCTGAGCTCAGCCTCAAACTCACATCACAATCCTCCTGCCTCTGCCTCCCGAGTGCTGGGATTATAGGCGTGAGCCACCACGCCCGGCACTGTGGTATGTGGTACTGGTTGCTGCTGGGTGTGGGTCTCCACACCCAGTATTGTTATGTGGTTACCGGGGATCGAACCCGGGTCCTTGCGCTTGCAAGACAGGCGCCGGAACCACTGAGCTAACTCCCCGGCCCTGTACTGCAGATTTTTAAGTCTTACCTAGACCTGCTTCTGAATAGAGTGAGATTGAATTTGATATCCTCCTGCCTCAGTCTCTTAGATTACTGGGATTACAGGCATGTACCACCATGCTTGGCTAATAATCTGTACTTTAGAATCTTCCATGTACGTGCTACAGTCTGGAAATTGTTGATCCAGATAATGCCCAGGTCACTGTTGTGTTGGTTTAGAAACTAGAGTGAATTTGGACTTTCAGGTTTATTTGAAGATAGGAGTTCTAGATTTGCATGTTGGCTCTAGAGCAAGGTATAAGCGAGTCTATCTGGATAAAACTCTAGGAATCATTTGTCCTGGACAGGAGCTGCACTGTTCCCTAGGAGAGGAACAGTGAGGAAGAGCATTCAAAGACTAGCATTTGTCCTGATTTCTCTCATCCAAAGAAATAGCAGAGACTGGGGGCCGGGGAGTTAGCTCAGTGGTTCCGGCGCCTGTTTTGCAAGCGCAAGGGCCCGGGTTCGATTCCCCGGTAACCACATAACAATACTGGGTGTGGAGACCCACACCCCGCAGCAACCAGTACCACATACTACAGTGCCGGGCGTGGTGGCTCACGCCTGTAATCCCAGCACTCGGGAGGCAGAGGCAGGAGGATTGTGATGTGAGTTGGAGGCTGAGCTCAGGGCCAGCCTGAACCACAAAGCGAGACCCTGTCTCAAAAAACCTAAAAAAAAAAAAAAAGAAATAGCAGAGACTCTGTCCACTGAAGAAATAGAAACGGACCCAGGAAGGTTCCATGGTCAAAAGGGAGGACTAAAAGACCTGATGTGTGTCCAGAGGCCGCTCCTTGGGGACAGGCCTGCTGGTGAAAGTGTTAAGTGAGGAAGGAACTGGGTTGTTCAGACTTTTCTGGGAAAGCCTGCCAGCTTTGACCAGGCTGCCTCATGGTGAAGCTTAAGTTGCTGCAGTGTTGGTTGCCTAAGATTGTGGACCTAGGAGTTACCAGATTTTATTATTTGGGTCCTGCTGAGGTGCTAGGCCCAGTTCTATTTGAAATTGAAAATGGGGCACTACAGTGAGGATGCTCAGGTTGGTGGCAGCATTTGCAGCTCTGTTTTTAGGTTAGCAGGTGGCCTTGTAGGTCCAGTAAACTGGTGGCTGCCACTGTTGTGAGCATTACAGATTTGCTCCTGAGAGTTTGAAAATATTGATCCAATGGGTTTAAAATGGCTGAGATCTGAGATGAGCCTCTGATGTGTCTGACAGCCTGATTGCAGTCTGGGCCAGTTGTGTGTATCCTTCTTTTCTTTCTTTTTTTTTTTTTTATTTGGAGTACTTAGGTTTGAACCGAGGGCCTTGCTCATGCTAAGCCAACACTCTTATTGCTGAGTTATATCCCCAGCCCTTTTGATTTTATTTTGAGACAAAGTCTCACTAAATTACCCATAGTGACCTCAAACTGGAGACTCTCCTGCCTCTCTGCTTCCTTGGGATTATAGGTGTGCCTCAATGCACCCAGCTAATCCTATTGCTTTAAAAAAAAAAAAAAAAAAAAAACCCTTTTTTGGGGGAAGGGGCTAGTAGGGATTGAACCCAGGATCTTTGCACTGTTACATTATTAGCCCCCTGTTCCTCTTGCCTTTGTTTTGGTTTTGTTATTTATTTATTTTTTTTTGATACAGGGTCTCATTATGTATTCAGGCTGCCCTTAAATTTATGATGATCCCCTGGATCCTCCTTTTGCCTTTTAAAAAAGTTTTGAAAGGTCCTGCTAAATCTTTGAGTTGCTAAGACTAGGCTGGAGTTTCTAAGACTCCTCCCTCAGCCTTCCAGAGTACTGGGATCACAGGCATGCGTACTTTCTAACCCACTGCTCTGTCTAGTTTTGATTTTTTGGATTTTTTTGGATTCATGTTCTGTTCGACCATAGAGATATTCTCTTAGTTGGGTAAATCGACTTCTGTATGGTGAGCATGACCCATAACCGTTACTTGAGGTTTTGAGACCAATTCTGATTTGTCAGTGACTCTGTTAGAGTTTAGCATTCGGAACTGAAGAAAGTATTCCAGATCTGTCAGGCCTCTCAAACTTGCTAGATAGAAGATGTGTTGAGTTCACGCTGTCCAGAATTGAATGATTAATTCCAAGGGACAGTGGAGATTAAGAGTGGAAAGATTTATTGAGAGTGGGAGGATACACTCAAGAGGGAGTATGAGGGGTTAAAGAAAATGAAGTATACAGTTGGGAACCTGGGATCTTTCAGGTATTTGGATGAGGTGTAAGTCTATGGAATTTGAGAATCTGTACTCTTAGTCTTATCTCTAGTTTTAGGAGTCTTAATCTTAGTGGGTGATAGAAGATGGTGCACCCTAGTGAAAGCTTTTTTTATGGGAAACCTCAAAAAGGTGGTATCTTTATAGCAGCTCAGTTTGTGATTGCCAAATCTTGGAAGCTGTCAAAATGTCCATCAGTTGGAGACTGAATAAACAAGATGTGGTTCTTTTATAGAATGGGGTATTATTTTGCCATTAAAAATGATAAGATTGGGCCGGGGAGTTATCTCAGTGGTTCCGGCGCCTGTTTTACAAGCAAGTGCAAGGACCCGGGTTCGATCTCCGTACAATACTGGGTGTGGAGACTCATGCCCAGCAGCAATCAGCACCACATACCACAGTGCCGGTGTGGTGGCTCATGCCTGTAATCCTACCACTCGGAGGCAGAGATAGGAGGATTGCTGTGATGTGAGTTTGAAGCGGAGCTCAGGGCCAGCCTGAACTACAAAGCCAGACTCTGTCTCAAAAAAAAAAAAATCTCAGCTTCCATTCATTCTTTAGGGAAATATGTAAATCTGGCCATTGTGACTTGAAGCTTGCGGTCTTGTCCCTCTTCAGAAAATTTGTTTTGGTTTCACTATGTAGGTCATTCTGGCCTTGAACTCACTATATAGCCCAGGCTGGCCTCAGAGGCATAGTAATCCTCCTGCTTCAGCCCCCTGAATGCTGGGATTACAGGCCTGCACCACCATGGCCAGCCTTCTTCAGATGTACCTCCAACTAATTTTTATGTGTTTTCATCTTCTGAACTCACTCCCTCAAGGGTCTAGGCCTATTTGACTGCCTATTAGTCTTTATCTAACTTAGCTTCCTATAATAATGATAAGTGTCTGTAATCAGCTTTGGGAAACTTGAGGCATCACAAATTCGAGGCCAGACCCAGCAGTTTAGCAAGATCTTGTCTTAAAATTCTGGGCGAGTACCACATACCACAGTGCCAGGCATGGTGGCTCACGCCTGTAATCCCAGCACTCAGGAGGCAGAGGCAGGTGTATTGCTGTGAGTTCCAGGCTTGCCTGGGCTACATAGTGAGCTCAAGGCCAGCCTGAACTACAAAGGGAGACCCACACTGTACCCACACTGTGCTACAATGAGACCCTGTCTCAAAAAACAAACAAAAACTTATTAATGTCCTCTCCCAGCCCTGAGTCTACTAGGTCTTTTTATTTTTATTTTTTTCCCCCAGAGCTTGGTTATATGGCCCAGCCTGTCATTAGCAGCTCTAATGGTAGCTGCTAGGGAGTGGCAGACACCCCAGGGGGTCCCCATTGGCAGGGAAGCTGGATGGCTTTTCTCCTGCTAATGGGAGGAGCTTCTTGTCATTGACCAGATTTTGCTTTTTTCTGTTTCAGTTTTTGTTCTTCTCTTCCCCTCAACTCTTGACGCGAGTTTTCTCCTGTAACAGCTTGGAGATGTTTACTTACTTGTGCTCTTATGGAATCATTTCCTGGTTGTTTCTGGGAGCTCTTTCTTCATCCTCCTTGGCCTTGGTGGAGTGTGGTTTGTAAGGCTGCCGCGAGGCGCCTGCTTGCTTAGTAGACATGTTACTGGATAGGCCCCAGAAGGCGGGTGCAGTGTTCCTGTCTCAGACCAGTGGCTCACAAACACACCCACAGCCCTTTACCCCTTCAGAGACCACTAACTCATTTGCTTTGACTTTGGAATTAAGGCCCTCGACTTACTATCATTTGGGAGCATAGTTTAAAATTAAGATGGAAAAAAAAAAAAGAAAACTAAATACAGTCAAAGTTGAACATAGGTGTGTAAAACTAATACCAGCGCTCAGGAAGCTGAGGTTGATAGATTGCAAGTTTGAGGCCAGCCTGGGCTGCCTAAGACGACCCTGGGTTAAAAAAGAGGGGTGGGAGGAGGAAAGAAATCCTTAGTATACTTTAGTTAAAGATTATATAAAATTAATGTTATATATTTTTAGGTTAGTAATGTAGTCATATGACTCAAACTTAATAATAAAGTACATGAACAATCCAGAAACAACAGCACACACCTGCAGTCCCAGCAATTTAGTCTGAAGAAAGAGGATCATCTAAACCTTAGGAGTTCAAGTGAGAGCCCTGCCTCAAAAATAAATAAAATGAAATGAACAAAAAGATACAGGGTGAAAATATCTTTTCTGTCGGTATTTTCCAGCCACCTAGTTTTCCTTTAAGACAGGCAGTGTTGCCAGTTTCTTTTCCCTTCCTTCCCTGCTTCCTTTCTTTTGTGGTACTAGGGACTGAGCCCAGAGCGTTCACACAGAGGTATATCGGCAGCCTTTTCTTGTTTTGTTTTGTTTTTTTTTTTACTGTGAGGCCAGGTTTGCTAAGTCACTCAGTTGCCTAGATTGGGACTGAATTTGCACTCCTCCCATCTCAGCCTCCCAGAGTGCTGGGATGACAAGTACAGGATACCAGGCTCAGCTGTTAGCAGTTTCCTGTGCACCCTTCCAGACAAACACTAACATAGATTACCCGATGAAATGTCTGTATTTCTCAAGGCTGCTTAGTGGAGTGGAAAGACTACAGATGTGAGAAGACTTGGATTCAGGTTCTGCCGAGTGTTAAGTAGTTCAGTGACTTTGGACAGCCGGTCCAGTTTCTGTTGAATATACTGCATGCACATTTCCTCCCCTCAGCTGTCTTCAGTGCTTCACAAACACCATATTCTCTGGACTATGTCAGTGCAGAGTCTCGCTGTTAACAATGAACAAGACCCTGTCACTTTCTTTACTGTAACGCGTGACTAATGCTTTCTTGTGTGTGGAAGAGAACCGTGAGCCACAGGGAGCAGAAAGAACACTTGGAAAGGAATAGAACAGTCTCTGCTTGTCAGACACAGGAGCCTTCACACTTGGCTCGTGGAGTACTGATAAACCCTGGCCCTTTCCTTCCCTGCAGGAAGTCATTAACACTGAGGGACTTTTCATATTTTAATAGCTCAATTAACTCTGACCCTTCAGGGTGCCTGAGGCTGTAGACTCTTGTGAGGAGCCTGGCCTGGTTAGCCCGGTTTCCCGCTGTCGCCTGCGCATTGAATGTTAATCCTTTCCTAGCAGACGGCTTTCTTCTCAGATCCTTGTGCAACGGTGGATGTAACAGGCGAGGAGTCCTGAACTTTGGAACCATTCATGGCTTCCTCAGGAGTGCAGGTGTTAGGCTTTTCTCCGTGGTAATTCGGCCATAGCATTTCTGGTGGGATTTGTAGAGCTTTTGAGATTGGAATTTATTTGGTCTCTGTTAAGTGAAAGAGATTTCTATCATGCCATACTTGAATATCAGAATAGAGTCCTGAGACTAATCATTATCTTTTAAGGAAAGAATTGTGAGAATACCTGTTACGCAAGGTTTTGTGCTAGGTGTTGTTTAAAGCACTGGTTTTGTGTTCCCACAACACTATTAACCAGATTATAGTCCTGTTAAGGAGTGTGTGTGTGTGTGTATGTGTGTGTGTGTGTTTGTGCCTCTCTCCCAGGGCTTCCCATAATCTTAGGCATGTACTACATGGAAGAGAAGGGCTGCTGAGCTGTGTGACCAGGCTCTTTTTTTTTGTTGTTTTTTTGGTTTTTTTTTTTGAGATAGAGTCTCACTGAGTTGCCAGGGCTGACTTCAAGTTAGCCACCCTGCTGTCATAGCTCCCCTAAGCTGGGATCATACGCTTGTGATTTATCTTCTGTGAACAAAATACATTTGCTATAATCTCTCTGAAGGAACTTGTCATTTAGAATACAGAAGATTTCCTTGGAGAGCCATCGGAAGGTAAAAATACTTATCTACTTGAATATGTGAATTTATGAATCATGAGTCATATTGAAATAAGGACAGTGGAGGAGAAGCGAGTAGAAATTAACTGACCAGAGTTGAAGGAGATGGGATGTGGATGATGAACCACTGAAATGTTAACAGGGTTCTTTACTTGGTGAGCCAACTCGGTCTTGTTGCTGGAATTGTAGGGCCAAAGCCGTGCTCTGTAGGTCCAAAAGCCTGTGTAGAGGGGACGTGGGGAAGGACAGAAGAAGAGGTTTAATTGTCACCGCATGCTGGGAAGGCCAGGAGAAGCCTATCTATCTTCAGGGTCTGCCAGCACTTGGAGTTTATAGAAAAGAGAAACCAGGGAAGGCTCTGGTCATCCTGGTCCAGTGTCTCAAGGCTGGTTTCTTGAGAAGAGATGACCATTATTGCTTCTCTAAGGAGTAACCTCCTGGGATGTCCTCCAACAGTGATCCTCTTGTTTTAGCTTCCCGAGTGCTAAGATTACAGGCATGCACCACCATACTCAACTCCTGCTGGTCTTTCTTTCTGTGTAGCATTGGGGATTGACCACTGAGCTGCATCTCCAGCCATTTTTCTTTCTTTCTTTTTCTTTCTTCCTAAGGAAGTCAACAATCTCCCCCCCCCCCCCACATTAAGTTTTGTTTTTTAGACAGAGTCGGTTTTGTAGTTCAGGCTGAACTCAGCCTTGAACTCAGCAATCCTGTGCCTCTGCCTCCCAAGTGATGGAATAACAGGCATGAGTCACCACGCCCTGTATTGTTGTATGTGATTACCAGGGATTGAACCCAGGACCTTGTGCTTGCAAAGGGTACCGCTGAGCTAAATCCTCAGCCCATCAAGTTTTTTTTTTAATCTTCCTATCTCAGCTTCCTAGAATGATGGACTTACCGGGAGGGGTGGTCACCACACCTGGCTCCCTTTCCATTTTTATTTGGGGACAAGGTCAGGTTAAATTTCCCCAGCAAAATTTGAATTTTCAATCCACTTAGCTTAGCTTTCCAAGTGCTGGGATCACATGTGAGCACCTTGACCCCTGGCTTCGAGTTCAAGGATATTAGGTCTTCCTCTTCATGAACAACGGGGTGTTCCACATATTGCTTGTTTCTTTCTTTCTTTTTTTTTTGAGACAGGGTCTCACTTTGTAGTTCAGGCTGGCCCTAAGCTCATCCTCAAACTCATATTACAGCAATCCTCCTGCCTCTGCCACCCAATGTCGGGTCCTGTTCCCAAGGGCTACTCATCTGGCATCAAACCACCATGTCGGGTCCTGTTCCCGAGGGCTACTCATCTGGCATCGAACCATGGGTGGGGGTCATCACGAGGAGACGAAATGGTGGAGAAGCCTTTATTGCCAACGCTCTCAGCACTTATATACAGCCCCACTTCCTTGTTCCCAACCGCCCCAAACCAGCCTTATAGGGGGCGGTCCTTGTCTATTTTCCCTTAATCACTGTGGCCTGGAGGTGTGTACGTGCCGCCTTGCACTTCCTTTATGGAGCCAGCGTTGTTTAGCCTCAGGGGACCCCCACAGCCCGACACTGTGGTATGTGGTACTGGTTGCTGCTGGGCATGAGTCTCCACCAGTATTGTGTGTGGTTACCGGGGGATCGAACCTAGGTCCTTGTGCTTGCAAGACAGGTGCCGGAATCACTGAGCTAACTCCCTGGCCCCGCTTGTTTCTTTTTGAGTAGGAAAATTTACTGGGGAATAGGAATGGGGAGTAATAGCTCCTAGGAGACAGTAGGGTTCCCCCAGTGGTTACCTTTTTGTGTTTCTTTCAGCAAATATTTTGTAGTTGTCATCATCTCTCTTGCTCATTTCTAAGTAATTTATTCTTTCTAATGACAGTGAAGGTAGAGTTCTACCTGCTTGTAATTTCCTTTTCAGATCGTTCATTCTTAGTGTGGAGAAATGCAGCTGTTTTTTGTGTGTTGACTTTGGATCTTGTAACTTTGATACATTCATTTATTCTACTTTTTTTTTTCCTCTTTTCTAGACAGAGTATCACTGTATATCCCAAGTTGGCCTAAAACTTGGGATCTTCTGCTTCAGTCTCTCAAATGGTGGGATTATAGTTGGATGTTACCTTGTACAGCTCAGTTATTAGTTGTGATAGGCATTTTTATAAAAATTAAGATCTCTTTCTTTCTCTCTGTACTGGTGGTTATTGAATTCAGGACCTCATGCATGCAAGATAGACATTCTGCCTCTCTGGTACATCTCTAATCCTTTGTAAATTTAGAGGCAAAGTTTTACTAAATTGCCTAGCCTGGCCTTGAACTTGAAATCCTCCAGCCTCAGCCTCGCAAGTAGCTAGGATTACCATCATGCCTGGCTATTTTTAAATGTTATATAAAATTAGATTTTCATATTGAGAAAAATAATTTTTTTGAGACAGTCACTATGTAGTTTAGACTTGTTTCAATCTCACTGTGTAGCTTCGTTTGGCCCCAAACTCAAGGCAATCCACCTGCCTCACGGAGTGCTAAGATTATAGGTGTGTGCTACCACATACAACTTTTATCCTTTTTTTTAAATTTTAAGTTTCTGTGACCAGCATGGTGACCAGCCTGGGCCTACAACATGAGTTCAAGCCAATCTGAATTATACAGTGAGACCCTGTCTCAAAAAAAATTTAAAGCTTCTATCTTTAATAAGGGGAAAAAAAACCCTATCTAAAAAAGAGTGAAAGGCAAAAAATTTTTCTGTTGTGTTACTGTTTATTGTGGTGGCTGTTTGACCGTTTTTTTCCAATACTAGGGAACAAGCTCTGGAATCTGGAAATCAAGCTCTCTATCACTGAGGTCTATCCTCACCCAATTTTATTTAATATTTTGGGACAGGTCCTTGGTAAATTGCCTACGCTAGGCTCAGACTTGGGTTTCCTCTGCCTCAGTCTCCCGAGTGGCTGGGGTTATAGGTGTGGGCCATTGGGCCTGGCTATTTAGGTTTCTATTAGATAAACAGTACCAAATTAAGGTCATTCTTTCTTTGACTAATTTCTCATATTGTTGTTATTCCCTGTCCCTCATTCCACAAGAGGGCCTGAGAATGCAGTTCAGTGACAGAGTATTTATGAGGTATGATCAAAATACATTGTGAATGTTCAGATTTTAAAAATACATATATTATCACAAGACACATTGCTATAATCCCTCTCAGAACACCCCCTTGCTTTGAACATGCTTTCCAAAGGACTCTTTCTTTTTGCATTGCTGGAGAAGTGAACTGAGGGCCTTTGCACTGAGCTTTATGCCCAGCTAAATTGCCCAAGATGGGCTGAGACTTGTGATCCTCCTGTCTCAGTCTTCCAGAGTGCAGGGATCTGGTGTGTGCCAACTGGAATTGCTGCTTTAGTGGAATTGCTTCTGTGTTAGAGTGAAACACATCCTGGAGTTTAATTACATGTGTGTTTCTGGATGAAGTTAAAAATTAAAGTGATGTGGGCTCAGTATGGACCGATGGGAGGACAGAGAAAATTTTCAATCACACCCTGGGGACTCCCCGCAGCAGGTGCTGTATGGGTGCTGTCTCTCTTTATCTCCCTGGACTTTATCTTTTCAGATGAGGAGATTGAGGCTCAAAGTGGTGAATGACGAGTGTGATGGCACATGGCAGTGAGCGTGAGAGGACAGGTTCTTTCTGATTCCCAAATGCACTCCAGACATGTCTGCTCTGTAATGGAGAGGTGGGTGATGTCTCAGGGACCGGATGCTTTCTATGTATTTCAAGGTTCCTGTTATGCCTTGTTATCTAGATGTCCAACTAAAGCCTGATAAGCTCGCACGTGGAGCTTTTAGGAGGTGCCTGAGTCTAGGGTGTTTGAATGTGGATTGAGGGTATGATAATTAGATTTGTTTAGCAGGTGTGGGTAATGGAAAGCCCTTCCTGAATGTGGGTGGCACCAACCAAATAACTTGGAATCTAAAGGGACAGAAAGAACACTGCTTGCTGCTTTCGCTCCGTGGACCATTTCTCCTGTGCCATCCGCCTCTGCCATGTCACCCTGCCTTGGGCCAGCTGACTATGGGCTGAAATTTTTACAAACTGTGAGCTAAAGTGATCTTTTCTTGGTTTAACTTTGGCTGTTGGGTATTTTGTCTCAGTGATGCAAAAGTACCTAGAACTGTGCAATCCCCCTCTGCCATGTCACCCTGCTTTGGGCCAGCTGACTATGGGCTGAAATTTTTACAAACTGTGAGCTAGAATAATCTTTTATTGGTTTAACTTTGGCTGTTGGGTATTTTGTCTCAGTGATGCAAAAGTACCTAAGACAGTCAGTCCCCTCCCTCTCCTCCTCCTCAGACAGGATCTGACTATGTAATCCAGTCTACCTTGAACTCACTTGAGGTGATCCTCCTGCCTCAGCTTCTCCTGAGTGCTAGGATTATATAAGGTGCACTACTATATGTGGCTAAAAGCAAGTCTTTCATTTTTTTGTCTTTTCCTTTTTTTTATTGACATATTTTAGGTACACACAATGATAACCCATTTACACAGAGATTTGTACCTGTGCATGATGTATCTTGCTTCTTTTTCCCTCTTCCCCTCCCCTCCCTTCAATCTGTCATCTCCTCCTTATTTATAAAACTTTTGTTTCCATTTTTTCTTGGCCCTTCTTTACCCCCTCTCCTTTGTTCTTTTTCTCTTTTTAACATTTTCTTCCCCTTTTCCAATATCTATTGTACATTTTGGTCCTTATTTACACTTTCATTTTCTTATACCAGAGAAATAATGTGGTATTTAAATTTGTGTGTCTGATTTATTTCAGTTAAGAGTAAAGTCTCAAGGTACATACATTTAGCTAGAAGTGTCTCAAACATATCCTACTTTGTGGCTGAATGTACTCCATTGTATAAAAAACTCCCCACTCCCATGCCAAGGATTAGACTCAGGGCCTTGCCCATGCCAGGCAAGTGCAGCTCCACTGAGGTGTATCCCTGGCCCGAACCACATCTTCTTTATCCATTCATTAGTGGATGGGAGTTTGGACTGTTTCCAAATTTAGCTATTACAAATTGCTGCTATAAAGATGGGTATGCATGTATTGCTGTGGTATGATGAAAAGCAAGACTGTATAGATCTGACTCTGCTGTCTCCTAGTTTGTTCCAGAAACCTGAGCCCCAGCCAGCACATTTTCCTTCTGGTTGGCCAGCCCCTCCCCTGAGCCCATCTCCACAGTGTAGCTGTTCTGAGTCCCAGGTGACGCAAGGATGCCATGTCAGTTTGTTTGAAGCCATTATCTCAGCACCAGCAGGTGGTGCCCAGTTTGGAGCCTGCTTAGCTGACGGCTCTCTCTTCTCTTTGTACCAGCTTCTTCGGCTTCATGGCTACAGTTGAGAAATACGATCGTGGGAGAAGTGTGGAGAGTGAACCTCTTGACCACTTTGGGACAGATCTGATCCTTACCGGGAACAGTGGCAGAAGAGGATTGGAAGGAGTTAGTGCTGGGTTTTTTTTAGAACATAAGTGTAGACCTTTTCCAAAGGAAGACCACAGCTGTTTGAACTGTGCCCAGTCCTCAACTGCCAGGTGTTAACAACTGTGGTTCCTCGGAAGTCTGGGTAGATTCAAACCATTGACTATGAGATGAGATATTTTCTAAGCTGTAACTCATCATTTGGCTCAATCTTCCACCAGGAAATATACCAAATACTAGTCTGAATAATTTCAGTTTTCCCTCCTGCAGAGTGTGTTGCTCATTAAAGTTGCTAGAATATGTAGTGGTTATGCTGAATCTGGGAATAAACACAAATCTGATCAACAGAGAAAAGCCGTGGAGGATGATTTTTAATTTTTTTTTTTTTAATTTTTGCAGTACTGATAGTTGAACCCAAGGCCCCATGTATGCTAGTCTAGTTCTCTACCACTGAGCTATAGTCTGCAACCCAGCTGTTTTCTTTTTTTTCTTTTTTTTTTTTTTTTTGGTGGGGCGAGGGTACTGGGGATCAAGCTTGGGCCCTTGTGCTTCCAAGGTAGGTGCAGTACTGCTTGAGCTAAACCCTGGCCCTTCCCTGGCCTTTCTAATTTTTCATATTCAGAAAGTCTCACAAGTTGCCCTGGCTGATCTCAAACTTCCTGTCCTCTTACCTCAGCCTCTCAAGTAGCTAGATTCCAGGTCTGTGCCACTGTAACAGGCTTGGGTTGTTGATGCCACTGCCCTTCCTCACTCCATGGGTTTATGTCACCCCTAGAGTGACAGGGCGCTGGAAGTGAATCCATGCTGAGTAGAAAGGTGGCCCCTTGCTATCTGTAAATATTACAGCACTGTTTATAGGACGTGGGACTCTTCGTGTAAGGCCCGCTTAGGCCAAACCAGGAGGAATTGTTTCCATGCTGAAAGCCAACAATAACATCCTGACAGCGGGGGGACAGAGGTCACCTCAAGACAGCAGTTCTTGGGAGCCAGAGGACACGAAGAACTTTGCACTATCAAGTTTATTAAAAAAGAAAGCAGCCAGGAGTGGTGGCGCACTCCTGAAATCCCAGCATGAGGGGGCTGAGGCAAGAGGAGTGAGGCTGAGTCTGGGCTTGGTAGTGAATTCATAGCCAGTCTAGACTACATTGCAAAACTCTATCTTGAAAAGACCAATAAAAAAATTTTTTTAATTAAAAAAAAATGCAAGATGTACTTGGAAAGAGGTATGTGAAACCTGCCAGCTTTTATCTTATTTGGGATGGTTTATCTGTGGAAAGTAAAAGTCATCTTTACAGTTGGATATGTGATAAATTCCTGTCACTTGTACTCATTTAGATTTTTCTGTCTTACCTATACACTGATTTATCTCTTGTCATCATTTTTTTTTTTTTTTTTTTTGAGGCAAGGTCTCGCTTTGTAGTTCAGGCTGCCCCTGAGCTCAGCCTCAAACTCACATCACAGCAATCTTTCTGTCTCTGCCTCCCGAGTGCTGGCATAACAGGCATGAGCTACCATGCCCAGCAATGTGGTACATGTTTCTGATTCCTGCTGGGCGTGAGTCTCCACGCCCAGTATTGTATGTGGTTACCGGGAGATCAACCTGGGTCCTTGCGCTTGTAAGACAAGCAGAACCACTGAGCTAAATCCCCCGCCCTCTTGTCATAATTTTTGTAGGAATTGAAACCTGGGCTTCATACATGCTAGGCAAGCACTCTACTTCTAAACTCTGTCATCTTCCCTTTTTAAACAATTTTATTTTGAGACAGGCTCTAAGTTGCCCAGGCTGGCCTCGAACTTGCTGTCCTCCTGTTTCAGTCTCCTGAGTAGCCGGGTGGTTCGTTATTTTTGTTAGAAACATGACAGAATCAGGCCACGTGGACGAATGTATTGGATTATTCTAGTGTATGTGCTATAAGCAGTTTCAGAGAAGCCCACTAGAGGGCTGGGTGGACAAGATAATATGTTCACTGAAACACAGATACCGTTTACAGAGTTTGGGAGGACCTCCTGGCTGAGTTCTCTCCCTGGGATTGTTGCGCGTCTACTTTTTGCCTTTCTGTGCTTCTCCATTCTTATGCTGACCACACACACACACACACACACACACACACACACACACACACACACACACACACACACACACACACACACACGGCAGAAAGACTTTTTCTCAGGCGCATCCTGGGTTTGTACTGCTGGCTTCTCTAGGACTCACTCCTATGGTCTGGCTCAGCTGGTTCAGGGCCCCAGGGATCTGAAAGCTGCTTCTTAGCCTTTAGTCCCTGCCTGTTTCCATGCACTGTGCCTGTTGGCTTTGCTGCACCTCTTTCCTGGTGGGTAAGTACAGTGCCACAGCTGGAAGGCTCTGAAGTTTGGGCGCAGCCCTCTGAGGTGCTTCCTCTCCTCTTTTTGTAGAGGGGTCAGGACTCTGTGGGAGGTGGGGGGGGTGGAGACACAGTGGGAGGTGGTGCTATGTCTTGTGGAATCCGGTCTGTTTGCTGTTTAAGCGGTTTGGATTGTGTGTGTAAGGTGGGACTTCTTCCCAAGTCTGAAGCAGGTCATTGCTGTTACCCTTTCTCCCCTTATTTTTCAACGTCCATGGTCCCATAGGAAGGCAGTCTTCTACCTTTTGACACAAACTTCGTTTTTGTGTGTTATACTGCTTAACGTGGGAATTAGTTTAATAAGAGGTTCTTGAGATGGATAAATACATCCTAAGTTGACTGGTAATAGAGATCTGATTAAAATTCAGAATTAAAAATAAAATAAATAAAATTAAGAGTTTTCATCAAGTTGACCACATTATAAGCTACCAGCCAAGAAAACTTGATGAAAACTTGAAAACTCTAGATGAAAGAGACAAAATAGTCATGCAGAAAGCTTTTAGCAAATCAAGTGTACATGCACGAAATCTTGATTTAAGTCATTCTAAAAGAAAGAATTAGTAGAGCAGTTCTAGTGGAGCAGAAACAGGTTATGATACAAGGAGGAACAGGGCTAGTAATAGTTCCAGAAAGCGATAATGTGCCAGCATGAGGTCAGGGTAAAGCTGAAAACGTCCCCCTTCTTCCATGTCAGCTCCCTCTTCCAGGCCCCTCTCCAGAAGATCACTGCTGTCCAGAAGGCTCTGGTGTCCTGGCCAAGCAGCCTGTGCTTAACACCCATGAGGTCCTGTGGGGTCAGTCAGCCCAAAGAACAGTTGGCCTTTTGATTTGTTAAACCCTCCCAAAGAGTTGTGGTGCTGTCAAATAGTTCTGCTAATTCAAAGGCAAAACCATTTTGTCCCTTCTTTTCCTGTGTCTGTTAGACTTGCAGGACAAGCAGCAGCTGGGACCACTGTGCTACACTGCATTATGCAGTAGGCCTTCAGAGGCCTAGGCACCTCTTCCTTAAGAAGCTAAACACAAAATTCTGCTGCTTTGATTTGTTTGGCTTTAAGGCCAGTAATTTACATCTCAGTTGTGAGTCGTCTCCCCCCGTCCCCCATTGTTCTGGCTAAGTCCTGCTGTTTGAATGTGACTCTGGCTTCTGGACTTACTGTGTTCATGAATTTTAACTGTGTTTGGTTTCAGAGCTGTTTATCCCTCTGGACTTTTTCTCTTCCCCCACCCCCACCCCATAGTAAACTTGGGATTCAATTTTACTTGGGGAAAGAATAATAGTTTTTGCCTGCTTATTTCTGGTTCAGTGAATATATTCTCTTCTTACTTTTCTTTGTCAACAGGCTACCAAGCAGTTTCTTGAAGAGATTAACAAGTGGACCATTCAGTACAACGTTTCGCCGCTTTCCTGGAATGTGGCTGTCAAGTTCCTCATGGCCAGGAAGTTTGATGTGCTCCGGGCCGTTGAGCTGTTCCACTCCTACAGGGTACGTGGCTCAGGTGGGCAGCGTGTGGTGCTGGGCTTCTCTTGCTGTTCTCCTTCTGCGCCAGGAAATGTGGATCAGTGTCCAGGAACCCTGGGGATAGCTGCGTCTGGAAGCAGCTACTGGAAACCTCACTTTTGTGCCCAGGGTTGGACTTGAGACTGTGCAGGAGTCTGCTGTCCGCCAGGGCTGGGGCTAGATGCTGGCTCCCTCTGCTCGAGTTTGTGTCTGAACTCTCTGCTGGTTCCCAGGCACTGGCCTCCACTGAGAGTTTTAGAGACCTGGTATTCAGTTGATTGCTGAGTTCAGGAAGTTCAGGAAAAGGACTTTAGCCCCAAGGGAAAAAAGGTCAACTGCAAAGCTTTGTCCTTATCTTAGCAGGACCAGTATGCAATACAGCTCCATCAGTATTTTACTTTATTTTTGGTTTTTATTTTTTAAAGGGGCTCAGTTTGTTCAGCCTGCTATTATTCATAGCCTTTAATTCTGTGTTATGTTTGATTTCTTTTCTTTTCTCCTTTTGGAGACAGGGTCTTGCTTTACAGTTCAAGCTTGCCCTGAACTCATTATGTACCCCAGGCTAGCCTCAGTCTCACAGCAATCCTCCTACCTCTGCCTCCCCAGTGCTGGGATTATAAGTGTGAGCCACCACGCCTGGCTATGTTTGATACTTAGTTGGCAGCATAAGACACTGACTGGGTGTGGTGGCTCACATGTGCAATTGCCAGCCCTTAGCAGGCTGAGGCAGGAGAATCCTCATGAGTTTGAAGCCAGCTTAGGCAGCCTGGACTTCATAGCAAGACCCTCTTTCAAAAAGAAAAGAAAACACACTCTGTTATATCACTTTGGGATCAGAAAATCCTTCTGAAGAGAGGCAAATTCTTCAAAAATAAGAAAAACATGGGGATGACAGGTACTGGAAGAATCTTAGGACCCTGGCTCACTTCTACCTACCTTGTGGGTCAGCTCCTTTAGTATTCATTCATGTATTCATCATATGTTTATTGTACACCTACAATAGTTGCAGAGATTATTGTTTAGAAGGAAAGAGTAAACAGGTGTAGTATTGCTGTAAGACAGTGTTGGTTGTGTAGTTAAGTGGGTCGAGGAAGTCTTTCTACAGGAAGTGATATTTCAACCAATAGGTAAGGAATGGATAGGATTCAAGTTGCTGTAGGGTCTGCATATGGAACATGAGCTCAGAAAGACCCAGAGGAATGAATCCAATTCAGCTGAGCTCCAATGCTAAGAGGAAGCTGGGGGCGTAGGGAAAGGTGGTGCCGCTGAGACTGCCAAGACCTGGTCAGAGAGTAGCTGCTTTTTCTGAAGGACAGACCATGAAGACACTGGCAGTGGAGTAAAGTGGTCTCCGTGTTCTGTGCAGATTTCTCCGCTGGTTTACAGATAAGAAGGGCTGTGCTGGAGATAGACCAGCAGGAGGGCTGCTGTCCTTACAGGGAGGGAGACACCAGGAGAGAGAGAAAGAGAAAAGTTCGCCTGTAACTTCCTGTTGGTAAGCCTAGCGTAAGGAGACACTGGCCAACTGCTCTAACCCTGATGAATTTTTAAACTGAGATCATTGTCGTTTATGCTTGCAGATGTTAACTGGAAAAGTGATATATGCATAAACTTCTGGATCTGGCAGATATGTATAATTATATTAAAATGTTCTAGCACAAAAAAGTGTGTGTGTGTGTGTGATAGAGATAGAGATAGAGGCTGTGTGTAAACTGCTGTGTGCGGAAAGAGGGGTCAGGGATTCCAGGATCTGACTTGGTGACTGTCATCACTTTCCTTGTTGCTGAGACAAAACAGCCAATCCACAATTTAAAGGAAGAGAAGTTTTTCTTGGCTCACAGTTTCAGTCCTTAGTTGGCCAGCATGAATGCAGAAATGGTGTGGGGGAAGGGCCAGCCAATCAGGAGAGCGGCTCACCATGGGATACAGGAGGCTGAGGGAGGAGGAGTAGGAAAGGGGTTCACTGCTCCAGGTGACACCTCCCAGCAAACCTCCAGATCTGGACTCATGGGGGTTGATCTGATGAATACAGTGCCTCCGGAGCCAATCCCCTTCCACCAAGCCAGTGCTGGCTATATGAGAGCCATATGAGAGAGTATCTCTGGGAGGTACGGCAGACCCCACCATGACACAGGATGAATGGCAGCAATGTTCGCTGATGACGAGACACTGAAGTGTGTAGAGAAGAGACAAGAGTTTAGTCTTGGAGTATCTTTGGGATATCCAAATAGTCATGTCATCAGAGCAGTGGGGTATCAGTGTAGGGTCCAGAATTGTGGTCTAATCTGCTGTGGTGGTGCACAGCTGTAATATAATCCCAGCCTCCTGGAAGCCTGAGGAGGAAGATTGCAGCCTGGCAGTTTACCACCTTGGCAAGACTGTCTCAGAATAAAAGGACTGAGGATGTAGTTCAGTGCAAAGGGCTTGGTCTCAGTTTCCAGTATCTAAGGCAGTGGAGGGGAGGGGACCCTCTAGAATAGAGATAGAGATCTGAGCAGGCTGAAGGTAGAACTGAATATTGGAGCCACAGGAAGGGTGGTCACTGTCTTAAGAGGCGGTGAGGAATAGAAGATATATAAGGTTCAGTGCTCACCTCAGACTGTGCTTTTTTGGCTCAATATCATTTTGAAAATTGGCTTAGAATGCTTTAGGTAGGGCCTGCTCTCTCCTATAATCCACCACTTATATAGTTCTCGCTGCTGCCTCACCTCAGAAGGCACCTAAATTTGATTCTAGGGATGATCTGAGAAAATGATAAGCAAAGACCTGGTGTATTTTATTCACCAGGCACTTAGCTCAGTGCCTAGCACATGGCAATTACACTGTGTTTTCAGAATAAATTTCTATGTAGAGAAAGTCTCCATGAAGGGAACTTGGGAATAGAAGAGAAAGAAACAAGATAAAGGTTTGTTTTGTTTTTCATCAATATGTAGAGAATAGGGGGTAGCAGGTGTCTCCAGGGGAAGAAAATAAACCTGGTTAGCTTGTCATGTAAGGGAAGGAATAGAAATATCCCCTGGATGAGTGACATGAGGGTCCTGCCGGCTGCCCCAGGAACTTTGAGCGTCGTGGCTGGATTGGGAAGAAATCAGACTGCAGTGGGGTGAGTCCAAGGGAGCAGAAATGGCGTGGGGGAAGGGCATTTGCTGGAATGAATGTGGAGAACCCAGCACAGAGGCGAGCAGAAGGAAGTTGTAGGGCTACCATTGGAGGAGAGGTCAGTCGAGGGAGCTCCCATAAGGCAGAGGCCCTAGCCAGGGAGCTCTGTGTGGACACAGGCTCTAGACTGTTGATCCCCATCTTAGTGTTGCAGTGTAAGGTCGGGACTGCTGCATGTTTCAGTAAGAACTTTGATTCTACTCCCTCATGTTACAGGGGGGTCTTTTTTTGTTGTTGTTTTCTGAGACAGTCTTGCTTTGTATTTCAGGGTGGCCTTAAAACTTTATTGATCCTCCTGCCTCAGCTTTCCAAGTCTGGGCACACCCAGGGTGGGCCACCATGCCCAGCTTCTAGATAGGAATGACACTTAGTCTCCAGGAAAGGAGGCTGCAAAGGAATTCCCAGTTAAGCTGATCTCTTGTGAACTCTTCCTTATCACTGAGATTCAGGGATCACATGAGGCTAACGTGGACTTTCAGTGTTGTCATACTCATCTTTCTCTGCTTCCTTTTCAGGAGACCCGAAGGAAGGAAGGCATCGTGAAGCTGAAACCTCACGAGGAACCTCTCCGTTCCGAGATCCTCAGTGGAAAGTTCACCATCCTGGTGAGTCTTCATGGATCCCTCTCATGATCCTGGCTTACAGCAGAAGCTGTTGTCCACCTTGGGTGTTTTTCCTGGGTACCTTAGCCACAGTCAAGAACAGACGTGATGTAGCTGTGCAGTTTAGCAGAGAATTGTTCTAATAATAACTGAATCACCCTCACCATACCTATTAGAATTGTAAGAAGTAGCCTAATATTACTTGAATTATGGAGACTCCATTGTAGAGTAGGCTCACAGAATTTCATGATTGATCCATGAAGGTTAGTCAGGGCCTTGGAGTTGCCATAAAATGTGCTGAGATACCTCCTGTCCTGTGTAATGGCATACATTAAGACTTCTGGGCCTCTTAGGTAAGCCAGAACTGGTACTGGTAGGCAGCATGGGGATCTAATTGTATGGTATTGTCCTTTTGCTGGCTTTTTCTCTATCTTGCCTGAGAAATTAGTTACAAAACCAATGTAAAAACATCCTTTGATTGCTCTGCAGTTAAGAGCCAAGAAAATGTGATTTTTTTTTTCTTGTCATGGGCACTGAGAGAATCAGGCCTGGGGCGATCCTAACCTTCTTCCTTTTGGGGAAGAGTCAGATCCAGGAAGCATTGCCAGCACCCTTCTCATGACACAGGTCTTCCAGCGTAGAAGCTTTAGGGATGGTTGCATTT